>JABUQX010020543.1:0-64639 GCA_015478945.1 Trachelipus rathkii | reverse complement strand
AGAAAAGTTATTGCCAATGTGGTAAGTGGAGTGGTACGATGGTTGAAGTATAAAGAGTGTGCGAAATAGATAAAACAGTGGATTACAACTAAATGGGATAATCATCATGGGAAATGTAAGAGTGGTTCCCAGAGGTTCAGTGCTCGGGCCCACTATTGTTCCCTCATATATATAAATGATTTAGACCAGGACTTAAATGCTAAGTTTCAAGTTTCCAGATGATACAAAGTTGGCCACTCAGTAGGATAGTGAAGCATTAAAGATCAAAAATGATCGTGAAAACTTCTGGTGGGCAATTAAGTGGCAAAAAATGAATTTAATAGTAAAAAGTGTAAGGTTCTCACCTAGGTTACTCAAATAAAGTTTAACTACATCATGAAATGGAGGATTGGCTTGGAGTATGGGACAAAGTAACAAAAATTAAAGGAGGTGAGTTAGTAAGGCATAATTTGAAAAGTAGCTAATCAATGTTTGGAAGCTAGAAATAAAGCTAATAAAATACTGGGCATAATAAATCCAAGTCTGTTTACAAGAGCAAAGAAATAATAGGTAAACTGTATAATAGCATGTTAGGCAGTATAGTATTAGTGTGTGCACAAATTGGCCCTATTTAAAGAAAAGACTTTAGATATGTTAGAGAATGCAACGAGTAGAGCAACAAGGATATTTCAGGTTTGAGGTAATACTATGAGGAAGCTGAAGGAGTTAGGAATGTTTCTGTAGAAAATCATTCTCAGAGAGGACATATACAAGTCTACAAAATGATTGTCATCTTTTGATAATACAGGAGATCAATTTTAATTACGTTTTTGATATTTTCATCTTCGGTTTTATAAAATATTACTTGGTGAAAGTTGTTACTCGTACACTGGTCAGTGTCGAGTATAGCATCAGTAATAGGGTTGTTAATTTTTGGAATTGTTTGTCGCAGGAGGTTGTTTAGTGCGACTGACTATCAACATCTAAGAAAGGATTGAATAGGTATATGGATGGTTTGGGCATCATGTAGTATATTTTGGCAAAGCCTCAGTGGTCCCATCGCTCGGCCTCTTCATGCGGGTTTCGGCTCGTATGGAGGGGTTACTATTCTTGAGCGAAGTGGTCTAAAATAAAAACAAAAAAATAAAACCATGTTTTATCTACCGGTATTACAATGAACTTATTCAAGTTTGTAATGTGGTTAGCAGGTACCTTAGCTTTAGTTTTTGCTTTTAGTAGTAGTGTCCTAAAAAAGACAAGTAAACGATATAATAACTATGTAGGCCAGATTAGAGTTAATGTGCACAAGTTTGTGCCCCTTATTAAAGGAAAGATGCTTGAGAGAGTGCAACATAAAGAAACAAGATAATTTCTGTTTTGAGTAAGAGATAAGGAGACTGAAGAAGTGATGAATGTTCTGTAGAAAGTGTTTTCTGAGAGGAAAATCTACAAATCAAAAAATATTTAATTCTATTTATAATCGGAGGACCAATAAATTCCTCAAGTAGAGCCATGGACAGTGACAGGGCATTAATAAGAAACTTTAGAAGAAACCTCCATTTTGAATCAGGGTTGTTAAATTTTGAGTTTGCAACAGGAGGTTGTTGATTGCAACTCAATTGCAAGATTTGAGAAAGAATTGGATAGGTAAATGGATGGTTGAGTATATAATAGTTATATTTTACTAAGTCAATTGGCTGTTCTATTACAGTAGTATTAGTTAATTGTATTGTTACTTATAAAATTATTCAAACTGTAGTGTTTAGCAAAGCTACATACTTAGAATAGTTTTTGTTTGTCTTAGTTGAAGACTTTGAGTATAAGTAAGTCATGACAGCACTAGGTGATTTGTGATTGCAGGGAAAGAACAGTTGTTTGGTGTGATTGGTTCTGATGGCTTGACTGGGACAGTCTCGAGGCCATGTGGCTTTTACTGTTTTATTTCTAATTTCATTTTAGAGTGTCCAATAACCATCGTCCCAGAGCAATCTAGGACATCATAAATCGAAATATCTTTGGAGGAGCTGGCTGCAGCAGCAGGGTTTTTACCTTAGCGAGGTCTGGCCACACTGAAGGGAGGATGGCCAGAGGCAAGAAAGTATAAGGATAAATATATATATATACTTAAAATGGAGAAGAAAACGTTATCATGGATAACGGTAATTTGACATTATGTTTTTAAAATTGAAGTGATGTAGGAATTCAGATTGAGGTTTTTTGTTAGAAAAAAAGATTATAATTAATAATTGTATAATAATTAACTATCAAAATATAACTCAAAAAGTTGAATAAATGTTCAGAAAATAATTTTTCAGAAACTTCAAAAATAAACAAGTCTGTATCTCGGCAATTTTCTTTGGATTTTAGTGTGAGTTTCAAAAGTAAGAGTTTTAGTAAATATATGCACATAGTTCTTATTCCGTATAAATATTAATGCGATTTGTTTGGTGTGAAAATGCGTTCGCGCGGAGTCGGCTATAGTCGTATGACTTGCCAGTCTCAATTCTGGTAATTAATATGGTTGCCCTCTTGCTGTAATTGAATAATGTCTTCAATTTTTTCATAATTAGTTATGTATTTTTTGAATAAGTATATAATATAAATTACAAACAATTAAAAAAATTTAAGTGAACTATTAAAAAAACATATCTTTAATGCTAGAAATATTAAATTCTAGAAAATATTTAATACCTAGTAATATTAATTTGGTTATTTCAATGAAATGCCTGCCTGCCTGCATCTATAAAAGTAGAAGTATACATTTTTATATTATTATGATAACCCACTATATATACAGCAAATATAAGAAATAAAAAAGTCCCCTATGAAGCTCTTTATACATAGTTGTTCTTTAATCATTGTCATATCCCACATTGACTAGCAAACTTTAATCCTTATTTATTAATGAAAACCCCTCGATCCTTTTATCCTACTGTACACTTTGTATAATTCTATCCAGCTATTTATTAATTCTGTATTCACATTTATTCCACCACTCTCGCATAAATATATTGTAGGTATTCTATTAACCTTCACATTTATCACTAGTATTAATTATTTCTTTATTCACTTGATTATGTTTTACTGGGTAATACTCAATTTTAATTCAATTAGGTATTCAAGTTAATTTGGTATTATACTACATACAGTATATAATCTGACTTACAGTGAATCAAGTTTCTCAGTTTTTTTTTTATTAATATTGAGTTCACTTTTTCAAAGTTTTATTTATATTAACCCATCGGCATCCATACAGTAGGCAATAAAAACTTATTTATCAAATATTGTATTTTTATTACTGCGAAACACATAAAAATATATTACATTCAATTATTCTTTATTTTAATAGTAGCAGAAGGAGACAGAACCTTCTCCCCCATCACGGGAAGGCGAGAGATTTAGTAAGCACCGTAGCTCCGACTATAAACCCCTACTAACTCACTTCGCTCTCTCTATGCAAATCTTCAATATTCATACTTCTACGGGACAACTTACCACTATTTTTAGTTTATAGAAGAGAGATTTAGAGATATACAAGAAGAAGTAAACAGAGTAAAGGAAGAATTTAAAGAATAAGAAGTAAAGAAGAAAGAAAAAAGAATATTAAATAAAGAAATACATAGAATTATCTATAAATGAAAGATGCAAGAAAGAATAAATTAGAATAAGAAGAAGAGAATGAGAGAATAAGAAGAAGAGAATGAAAATCTATTGAAATCATTAGAAAAGAGAAGCGAAAAGAAGAAACTCTGAGAATCAAAATGTGACGTTAAGAAACATTTGCCGAAGAAGTGATGAATAAAAAGATAGTAAAGAAGTGTCTATTGTATAAAAGTTTTTAGACATTAGTTTGAAATGGACCTGAGAAGATGAGAAAGTAAATATTAGAAAAAGAAGAAAAAAAGGAAAAAAATAGAAAAGAAAGATAGAAAGAATGTACATAAGAAAGTTGAAGGAAATAAGAAGAAGAAGAAAAAAGAAAACGAGAATGTATAGAAAGAAAAGAAACTATCAGATTACAAGCAGAGACAACAAACTACCAGAACAACCGACTAGCAAAGACTTAAACTGATCACCACTCCAAGGCTAGGGTGATAAAAGCTGTTTTTATTTAATTATTTTGAGGGACTTTCTTCTGTTTTTTTATTCCTTTTTATAAGTAAAGAGATTAGTAAATAGCTTCCCATTTTTAGAACTTCAAATGTAACAAATGAGTTTTTTAGGCTATCACTATAGAAGCAAGAAATCTATCTTCTAATAGGAACTATATACATATATGCTATTAAGTAATTATTGGTTGTATTTTGTGTTGGATTGTGTCCAGATAATCACAATATGACATAATGAGTTGCTCCTACTAAAAAGTTGTTGTTATCTAAAGCTATACTGACAACACATTCAAAAGTGTCGTACAGTGAGTGGATTTCACAATTATCATCTCTTATTTTTAGGACATTAAAATTTTCTAATTTTCTCTCACTACAATGTGATATTCGAATTAGATCACTGTCAACTAAGAACAAGATATTTCTCTGCACGAGTTACCTGTGAACATTCAAAGCTATTATTTACAGTATTTATTTCAATTCATAGTAGTTTAGCTCATACACTCAGAAGAAGTATAGTCAAATAGCACAGAATTACCGCAAAGGATATAGAATTAGTTAAAGACAAAGACCTTACAGTCCAGATCAAGCCCTATTAGTGACCCACTATCCGATTAAGAGTCATATCTGTTTTATTTAATTTAATTTGGATTGTGTCTACTGTTTTTAACAACACAACATACATGTAATATGCTATTTTGATTTAGAAGTAAATTTATTTGTTACCGATTTGATTTTCAAATGTAACATATAAATTTGATCCCTTAGAGCAAATCTGCTTCTAAGCAACAATCATCAAAGTCTGTTAAGTATTTTTGTTTATTTATTGTGTTCTGATTCAAATGTGCAAAATATAGTTCCAATGCTGTAATTTTTGTCATTAACCTATAGAAGTTCTTAATATTCCAACAAATCTCTATAATGCGAACCCTTTAGTACTACAAGGGTTAATTTTATTCATGTTTAGTACTATATAACAAAAAAATAAATTTTTTTACTATTATTCTTTTTCCGTTTCTTATTTTTAATGTTTGTATGCCAATGATTCCAACGATTTGAGTCGAGCAATCACTAAAATGAAATGGGCAGCTTATCATACTTTCGAAGGAAACACTTGGTACTCATAAGTTCCTATCACACATTTTGTTCTATGAATATTTTTCACACTACTAAACAGTGTGTCATCGATTCACAACAAGTACTATAATAGAATTACAAGATACTCGTCTACTAACATTTCCGAGTAAACAATTGTATTAAACCTTATAACAAGTCGAAGTAAGAATTGAAGAAGAAGAGAAGAAGAAGAAGAAGAAGAAGAAGAAGAAGAAAGAAGAAGAAGAATGAAATTTTAGGAAATTTTATCTTCTCAACTCAGACAATCTCCATAGGAAAGTAACCAAATAAAATATTAATTAAATAAATTTTAATCAAAATATAACAAGTATAAGTTCTTTTTAGGGAGTCAAGGTTAGGTTATTATTATTAAAATTACAGTTTAGTTGGTAATTTTTCAAAAGTCCTAATAAAAATGAATTATATTTAAATAATAATTAGAATAATAATTAATAATAATAAATAATAATAAATAATATAAATAATATAATAATAATAATATAATAATAAATAATTATAATAATTAATAATAATTAATAATAATAATAATAATTAAATAAATAAATAAATAAATAAATTAGCCATTTTAAACACTGCATTTATATTTTCTATATATATTTGAATAGCCCCTTTTAAAATAAATATGCTGAATGATTATTTTACATTTACCGAATATGATTATACAAGGATAAAAATCTTTGGTACGTATAGTGTTGACTGTCTGTTTATCTGTATTAACCCATACTTATGTGACAATCGATTGAGGTTTTGATCGCATATAACTTCTGTAGAAGTCCTATGATATATGTTCCTAAAATAAGTGAGGGTAGGACAGGAATTAAAAAATATAAGTATTTAACCTACCAGAAAAGAATACTTTTCAGGCGTCAGGATCAATTTTTACAATTTTTACAAATTTTTAGAATTAATATATAGAATTTTAAAATTAAAATTGCTGACATAATGATAATAATTTAATTAATCATTGTTAGGTTATAAATGACTATTTGTATTGTATATTTTAATTATCAGAAAATTGAATATAGAATTATAAAATATGTACTATCATTTTTTTTTTTTTTATTTTTTTTTTATATTAGTGAAAACACAAATCGATTCACTCTAAATTTGTTTAAATTATTTGATGATAAATATTGCCAGTCAAATGACAATTTTATTTCCAAATATGTCGCATGGACGGAAGTGTATGTAAACTGCTTTTTTTCTATATAGTTGACAATACATCATTTTTTTAAAGGAGAACTGCTTTAAATGCCCCTTATACACGCTCAGATATTGGACAGGCAGGAATCCCTGCGTCGGTCCGTTGACCCTACACTACTACATTTTTTCTCTGTTAGTACATCAGTTCGATTGTATATTAAAATAAGTTTAGAAGCACTCTGTCTGTTTGCGTGAACACAGGAACTAGCGTAGAAGTAGGAAATGGTTTAGAGACAGGCAATTAAAGAGACAAAATATTATTCATATAAATTTGATATCTGAAATAAGGTTAGAACCGAGTGAATGATATAAATATTGCGAATGGATTAACAGAAAAATCTGCAATTGTTAAGTTTAGTTGTTCTCTTCAATTAAAAGCGTGACACTTCTATAAGATCTGTTATAAGCCCTCATGGGCTCTGAAATGTTACACTAAGATTTCTAGCTACTAAAATAAGCTATGAAGATTTGAAATTCACCCCAGCATCTAGCCTAACAACACCAGATACATATGCAGAGCTATATATGCAGCATTAAACAAATATATTGCACTAAAGGTAATAAAACACGGTATGCTGACACATGCAATCATAATCTTCATAATGTTTATTCACCAAAACAACCACACACACACCTACTAACACAAACATATTGCACCACACGTAACACACACACACACCTTACACAACACACACACACCTAACACACCTACACACACTACACACACACACTACATTTTAATATATAAAAATAGATCTGCTCTGGTTTATAAATGTAATTCTTTATTAGTTTTACCCTAAGCCATTTGGGGGAAAAATCCTTTTTGTAACCATTTGAGTAGAACTTAAAATTTATTTTTTTTTATTACCAAAAACTGCGAAAGTAAAATAATTGAGATTCTACATTTGTTGGATTCTGTGATTTCATAAATATATATATAAATATATATAAAATATATTAATTATATTATATATTATATATATATATAATATATAATATATATTTTTAACCTAAATATAATATGACAGACAGGTATATGGAGATATTTTTATATATATATATAGTATATATATATATATATATATATATATATATTATATATAATAGCGACTGAACTTGATAGATCTTAAACAAAAATCTTGAAATTGAGCGCTTGACTTGTTTTATCTCCCTACATATTCAGTTTTGCCCGTACAAGGCTCGAATGGTCAGTTAAAATTTCCAACACTGCTTGATTTTGGTCAGGTCCGAAAAACGACTGCACAGTTGCTCAGGTTTTCTTGTCCCGAAAAAGCTCCATTTAACGCTGTGTAGTTATTAGTTTTTATTAGTTATTACTCTAATCACTGTGGGCTATTTTGTGTACATTTCGTGAAATGAAATAAATATTACTTTTACTAAAATCTTAAATGATAAATAGCAATTGTAAATTGAGGAAACTGTTTCAAATGTAATAATATTAATATATATATATTATTTTTTTTATTAATATATATGAATAATATATATATTAGTTATAATGAGGTATTATTATTATATTATATACTTCATGTTGCTTTTAAAGATAACTTTCTTATATTCTTAGTCAATCTCTTCTTCATATATTATAAAAGATAAATATTATCCACAACCATCGAATATATGTAATTAAATGTCTGAAAGATAATAATTAATTATATATCCCAGAGTATTATAAATAGTAATAAAAATGAAAAATAAAATATATTATAAAATAATAATATAATTCTTTATAATATTATTAATTATACGTTAATATTTTTAATAATTAGCACAAAAAATTATATAATTATTTATAACTATATATATTAACTGTATCCCCCATATATAATATACTAATTAACTATTATATCATATATATATATGATATGAATATTATAATATATTATATAATCTCGAGATACTGAACATTGAGTTAGAGATTCTTAACGAAACTGATCAACCTACTTGTTGATAATTCCCCCCATACCCCCTACCTCTGCAGTTTTGCTAATATGCACATGTCACGGAATGCTCAAGGTTTTAAAAATTTATAAACACTGCTTTATTTTGTCAGGTTTCGAATAATGCCTGTACAGCCACAGATGTACTAAGGTTTTGTTCCCGAATAAAGCTCCATGTTTGTACACTGTGACAAGTATTATGCATCCGATTATACCTTACGTAATAGGAGAAGAATGAAGGTGACCCCTTTAAATAATGTAAGGCTTGGAACGATTTAATTGTTGACCTTTTTTTTGATTTTTTAAAAATCAGAAATTAATAGTCCCTAATTCATAATACAGTTGAAATTCCAAATCTAATGAATATCAATAATAATAATAATAATAATAATATATAATAATAATATATAAATAATAATAATAATAAGAATATAATAAAATTAATAATTATATAAAAATAAAATAATAAATAAATAAAATAATAATAATAATTAATAATTATAATCAATAATAATAATAATAATAATTAATAAAATAATAATTAATAATTAATAATAATAATAGATAATAAAATAATAATAAAATAAATAATAATATAATAATAATAATAATACATAATAATAATTCTATTATTTATTGTAGTAGCCATTTTAGTTAGTTCCCAATTGAAGTATGCTATAAATATATATAAATATAATATATAATATATACGTTATATTATATAAATGTTTATATTTTATATATATTTAGATATATATTTATCTAGTATCTTTCTGCTATATTAATAATATATTATAATAATATATATCTAATATATAATTAATATTATATATTATATTATATATATATAATATGTATATATATATATATTAATATATTAACTTATGTAATATAATATATATAGTATATATTATATAATATATGTGAATATTTACTTAAAAACCTAGATTGAAGGTTATTTTTTAATTTTTAAGATTATTTTTTTTACCAGTAATAATACGACAATAGGAGCATGCCACCCTCTCTTCTAAATGAATACATGTGCACAAGTAATCTTCATAAATGTATAAAATGTATAAATACTAAATTTATACACATAAAACAACAAATTTATATATAAAGCCATAAAATTTTTTTTTTATTTAAAGAAAACCCTTTTAAAAGTAAAACTAATAAAGTACTTTCGGCATAATTTTAAACTTTTTACAGTCAGTTTTCGATTTGTAATATATATATATTATTAATAAATATAATATCTATAAATATATTTAGAAAATCTTAAATGTATATATATATATATATATTATATATATATATTAATATATATATATATATATTAATATATATATAATATATTTATTATATATATATATATATAATCTAATATATATAATAATATAATATATATATTAAATATATAATATATAATCTAGTATATATATTAATATAAATATAATATATAGTATATATATTTATATAATTAATATTACTATAGGTATAATATTATATTAGATATTAGGACAAAAGTTAGTTATTGTAACTTTTAATCTATAAAGTAAATTTTTAATTGTAGAACATACTTATTTATAAAATTAGAAAATGAGAATTCAAAACAGAATGGTAAATCGTAGGGAAATGTATATTTTTAAGATTATTAAATTAAAAAAAAATACTTAAACCTACTCTTAACATCTTAGGATTTCCTCGGCGGAGGAATATTTTAGGAAAGTTTTGCCGACTTTTTCAATATTATACTCGGTTTCATCTTATATACTATGAAAACTCCTCGGGAAGGTGTGCTCATTTGAGTCTCGAAAATGCAATTATTTTTTGTTAATGAAAATGATATTATAATTTACTTGTATGATGCTGAAATGTTAATTAATAAATAAAAAAAAAGTCTCAAAAATTAAGTTTATAAGAAAAAATTGTTATAGTGGGTAAACCATAGCTCCAGAGAGTTTAACAAAGAAGACTGAGTGGAAAATAACATCTTTCGACGCCCGCCATTTTATGTTTTGTCGAGGACCTTTTATTATACGTAATAGTATTTACCCAAAAAAAATAGTATATAATCTCTATGAACATATACATTATTCTAGTTGTTAAATTTAAGTTTTATATATATAATAATTATATATATAATATTATATATATAATATATATATATATATATATAATATATTTAATAGTTATATAATATATATAAATAATATATATATTTATATTAATATATATATTATATATTATATTATTTGAGTTTCTAGATTATATTTTATTTGGATTTCAAGACATGTGGAGACAGTAAAGGGGAGACGATTTTCCATTACCCCGTAGGAAGGTGAGGTATATCTCTCTCTCTACACCAAATATCAAAAGAGGGGGGTCCAGGGATGACCCTCCCAGTATACAGGGGGGGAAAATAGTCCTACCCTGTCGTTTCCCCGGAAGGCCGAGAGACCGATATCCTGCCACTTTGCGGTTTACCCTGGGAATTTCCTTTATAGTTTTTTTAAAAAAAAAAAAGTATAAAAACACAATAAAACTGATGGAGTCGTAAAATGTAACAGGTATATATATATATTATTGATAGCAGTCAAATCCCTATATATAATAGAATAAGTCTATTTTATAGGTTCCAAAAGATACCCTATATGGACTATTTATTTTTTGGAGCTAAACGAGTACCCGTTCAAAAGATGATCAATAATAACTAGGACTTTCTCCATATATATATAGATATTTATATATTATATATATATTATACTATATATATATATAAATATATATATAATATATATATATATATATTAAATTATAGAATTAATATATTATATATAATATTATAATATATTTATAATATATAAATATATATCATTTCAAAGATTCTTAATGTTAGTTCTATTTGAAATAATTGGTGAAATAAAAATTGTGAGGAGGGTGATCACGGAATTAATAATTATGTACTATTAGACAATATTTGTCTTGTTGTAGATAATCTTAAAAGCAATCTATCTTACAATAAACACACTATTTCACTAGCGATTCTTGTATATAGAAGATATTCTTGATACACGATTTCAAGAGTAATGTCGGTATATAGAAGATATATCTTGATACAATTAAGTATATTATTAATATTATATATATTAATTATATATATAATATATATAATATAATATATATAATAGTATATAAATATATATAATATATTGTACACAAGACATTTGAATTTCACGTATATTAAGCCGAGACTGATATACCGGAATATTATCATCATATATTATCAACTTTTACATAGCCTTCACACACAAATATGTATCTGAGCAGCCTATATAATATATATATATATATATATATATATATTATTATTATATATATATAATATACCTAAAATAGATATAGGTTAAAAAGAAGATTAATATATATTTATAATATTTATAATTTAGATTAAAATATTTTGATATAATATAATAATTATTAAAATACAGAAAAATAAAAATGTTATACTAGTCTACTATAAATATTGTTGTATATAGATATAATATGCATATATATATATATATATATATTGATGATATATATATATTATATATATATAACTAAATTATAACTAATAATATATAATTATAATATATTAATACATTATTATTAATTTTTATACATATATTAATGATTATGTATAAGCCGAATAAATATATTATTTAGTATATATTATATATTAATTAAAATTAATATAACTGATATATAGTATAATTTATTATATTATAATATATTTAAAGGTGACATAATAAGATAATTAATACTGCTAATATAAATATATTTATATATATAATAAATACGTATATTATTATTATATTATATATATAATTAAAGTATTATATATATATATTTTATATATTATCATATATTAAATATATATATAGCTATCTATATATATATATATAATATTATATGTATATCAAATATAATAAATATAATATATAATTATACTATAATATATATTTATACAAGGAGGGTAGCCAGGAATTTTTTCGGGGGGGGCTGCGACTTTCGCAAGTTTACATTCAAATGAGTAAAAATATATGTTATATATTATATATAGATAAGAATATATATATATTAATAAGTTATAATTAATAACAATATATATAAGTATTATAATATATATAATATAGCTTAATATATAATAATGATACTTTTATATATATGTTATATATATATATACATGGTTATTCGTTAACATGTGCGAAAAAATTCAGTATATATTCTTGCCGATTAAATATATCTAGAAAAATATTCGATCAATATAACATTTCAACCGAGAGAAAACGATCTCTTTCCAATTAGATACTTAATGTGCACTGAGAATCTTATGTGCGTACATAAATAATATCACTTCCATTGCCCGTCCTACAGCTGCTCACAATCTCAACTTTAAGCTAATAAGTCACACAATAATACAAGAATAGTTTAAAGTCCTCCCTGATATATTTACTAAGATAATCTCGATGAAAGTATACGACATGTCATTCTTCATTTTAATTTCTGTATTACCTGAAAAGGACAAATAAAAAACTATCATATAGACGCGTCTCAAATTCTGTGCTCCAAGGTCGTTGCCTCCATATTATTCTCAAAATGAATTACACAAAATAGTGAAATTGCGATATATGCAATTTTAGCATATACGGTTACGTAAATCTACTTAATATAAGATAATAACTATATAACATTAGCAAGCCATGCGAGCGTCTTCTTCATGAAAGGGAAAATACACCCTCATCAAAAATCGTGTCCAATCCAGGCATACAAATTATCGCATATAGTTTTTGCTTACGTATCTGCAAATCAACGTCTTAAAGGAAAAGAACACAACTGCAAGAGCTCTCGTCCACCGTTTGATAGCAACTCCAGATGTTCTGATATGAGAACCAGTTTCAGAACTTGGAGACAGTCCAGTGTAACCAAGTGGCGCAGTTCAAGATTTGCTTTGTCAACACTCAGTGTAAGTGCAGTTCTACGAGTTTATTCAGATTGCTCTCATGAAAACTACACATCTAACAAACTTCATGATATACCCTTGCATTCCACAGCATCGAACCTTGAGATGAGCACGTGATTTAACAACAGTTATTTAGCTGCAAGAGTAGCTTTGGTCGATGGATGCAACAGAAATTGCAGACAATCCTCACTATTTAGCAGAAATATTGCTGTTCAGATACCGATATAGAGTATGGTGCATAATCTTTCCAGAGACTCCATACGAACTACCAGCCACAATTACACCTTTAGGGCTTGATGAAGTAATCCACATTGACAATAGTAGAAAGCCTGTGTTGAAGCCGCCATTTGGACCACACTTATCCAGATCTGTTCTCATTACAATTACTACATGAGAGGCATGCTCTTATCTGAAGGCGAGTTCTCGTCCGCGACCAATTGTTGTATTAGGGGTTCAGTTATCTTTATTACCAGCGGAGGCTTACTGGGACCGCTTTATTATCTTCGCACTCTCTTAATTACATCACGTTGAACATGACTGCCATACTGAACAATACTTTGAGGAATATAGATAGCTCATTCCTCGGCTATCCAATAAGTCGAATACTGATATTTCGATGCACGACACTGAGCCGCTGCCAGTTCATTTCCAGCCTTCAAGTTTGCTTCTGTTAACTATTTTATGTTAACATTACGATGTGATTATCTCCCTAATACGGGCCGTTTGTGATCCTGATTTGCTTAGGAGGTACAGAACCTATAGCTTCCGCGGTCTCCAGACCAAATGCGTTGGATTTCTTCTTTGGCGGTCACCTGAAAGGACATTTATATTATATACAGCTACAACAGTTCAAGAAAGTTCTGCCAAGACTAGATCACAGGCCTTAAGGGCTCGCCTAATTCGCGATCTTGTGACACAATTCTGCCCACCACACGTGTATTATGAACTTGTCCGCCAATTCAATTGGCGTCGCAGAAATAGAGCCTAGTGATGAACATTTGCCGCTCGAGGAAGTTTCACATATCGTAATTGATTCTCTCATTCTATTCTTCAATCAGCATTTGTTATGTTTAATTTTCATAATAAAAAACCACTCCTATCTAAACTAGCTACTCAAGCCTAGCTTTGTCGTTTCCACGTACTATTTCTGGGATTGTTATTTATTAATCGCTCTGTCGCGTTCCAGTTTGTTTTGTTTATTTTTACGTTTGTTGTTTTTTTATGTTTGATCCTTCCTTCTTATAAGTTTAAATTTCAACTTTTGATACTGATAATTACAAAATCAGAAGAAAAGGGGGGTGAGGGATATTATTGACTTTCGTATTATCCTGTTATCTCAGAGTAACAAATAAGCCATTTTCTTTAAATAGGTTTTCATGACCTGTGGTATCTTGGCGAGATTCAAGTAGGCGTTTTATGCAAGGAAGATTACTTGTAGAAAGGTTGAATTAGCATACATGCATATTTAATCATTATAGCTATATTTATTGCAAAGGGAAATATCTTTTTACTGAAATTATTTGATATTCTACGGACAAATATTATGTACTAATATAATTCACACCCTTCGACCCAAAAATATAATGGATGATAATAGCCTATATGATATAATTCGAAACATCAATATTTAAATTAGATATTATAAATAAAACATTATCAAAATAACTTAATAATATAATCCAAATAAAATATTGTATTAAAGCAAAAAGATATATATATCTTTATCATATTTTAAAGTCAGATATAGATGTTATCTATTTAAGCTATTCAATTAATTTATACATAGGTGATTATCAATCTATACTTATATAATATATTATATACCATAAAATTATATATATATATTATATAATAATAGATTATAATATATAACTATATAAATAATATAATATATTAATATATAAAATTCTCATAAAAATTACTTACCATCGTTTGTAATAAGGTCATAATATTTCATGTTTCACTGCTTTATTGACTGATGGAGATGATTCATAATAATATTTCATTGCTGACTTCTGTGCTGAAATCTCGATGAATTGACAGTAAATCAAGACCTGTAATGCGTCCTCTTCAACATTATTCCGTAAATACGTTTTCAAACGGCTTATAAGAAAAGTTCTTTCTACTGTTGCAGTTGATACAGGCAATACTGCAAGATATTCAAGGAGATTACCAATGTTAGGGAAACTCTTACTCTTGTACACCAATTTAGAGCCTAAAGTGAACGTGAATCGCATTTTAGGTTTATTCATTTTATTCATAACAGCTTAATGTAACATTTAAAACACCACTTCTACCTTTTAACTGTATCCTCGTGAGTTTCTGCGAATCATTACTTTATAAAAATAGAGGATATGCTTTTTATTTCAATATGTTATAAAGTACATTGCACATTTTCTTATATAAATATACTGAAATAAGTGTAAAATGATAGTAGGTTTTACATTGCGATAGAGAAAATATCGGTCAGTCAACGAAGAAATCAGATCATCAATAAACGGATAAATTTTAAAAACTGAGATGCGATAATTATGATTCGGATTCTAAAATTTATGAAGTTTATTCTATTATTTCTGAATCATTTGTATAGTTCTTAGTGAAATTGTATATTTCAATACCTAAGCCGTCGCAATACATTTTTAGCTTGTGTAAAATATAGATTTTAAAAACTCGTAGTGTCGCAATTGTCTATCTTTTTCGAGTAAGTTATTGTAATAATGTCTGTTCACTAAGTTTATTCACTGACATATAGTCCAAATGACAACTCTGTAAACTTTTGACATAGGTGTACGGTGTATATTCCAAGAAAATTATACTAAAAATCATTAATTAAATTTTATTATAACATTTTTAAATTACTGATTGAATTTAAGACAGCGATAGTAGCGAGTCGTTGATAATTCTCACTAGGCCATCTTTTATATTTGTTCCAATGACGACAAGTCTATTTTGCTCAAGAGTATGTTTCAAAATGGCTTTCTAATTTGTTCCTTATCCTGACTCCCAAATTTGCATAAACTCGAAATCTTGATTGTTATTTTGGTACTAAAAACTTTATTTTATCTTCCAAGAATATTTAGTGTGCGCCTCGGACTCGATCGAAAAAAGTGCATATTTTAGAGATGAATCCTAAGACGATTCGAATTGCCTGAATTTTAGAAGACTCTGATACATAGATTTAAACAATGTGCTAGCATGTCAATGTGTAGTTAATAGAGCTTTTAGGAATATATCATTGTACGAAATTCAACGATTGCCACTCCCTTGAATTCGCCATATCTCATGAAGAGGCTCCATTCATATCTGTGAGGCCTCTTATAATTTTACGAGTTTTAAACGCTAAGAGAGTACGTAGTCTCTTCAAAATCATTGCAATGCTTTCCTATATGACTTGAGATATCATAATACCGGAACAATAATGATAAAAAAATCCTCTCTTAAAAGTAAAAGGAATAGTTCACCTCACAATCTAACCAGCCAATCGATACTACTCTTCACCACAAGAGTGAAAACTGTTTTATTTGGGAAATATTCTAAATCCTGAAGATAATTCTGAAAAAAATAAATTGTTTATTTAATTATAAACTTCTCCACTATTATTTCGTTTGTTTAAGAAGTCATGATTAAATGACTGTTATTTTGATTCTTCGTAATCATCGGTAACTCGTATACATGAGTTTTGGCGATAAGAAGTAGTGGTTCTTCAAAAACAGGTCACTCTACCAATTTGCTCGATAACTAGAAGTACTTCTAAAATTTCCATCATATTTTCAGATGGTACAGTTTGATAATATTCATACGTCCAGAGTCACTGTAGTCACTCTATAAGCAGAACCTTGGCTGGCCACCATAATACGATATATTATTTCAATAATTGTACCACAAGTTATTCTCTATTTCCCTTCTAACAACATTGTTTTTATTTTGAGTTCGCATCAGTTGTTCTGTTCTATGTCTTATTCACGACTTTTCTATTTATTATAAAAACTATTCAATTTATCTTTTTTTTATTTTTATATCTAAAATTATTATATATATTATATGTATATCTGATAATTATATATATATATTATTTATATTCATATGTAATTATGAAACAAAATGGTAAAGATACAATTATTGTTCATATAGTATATTAAATAAAATTATATATAAATATATAAGTCTAGGATATATTCACAAAAGCTATAAGATACTATTATTATTGTATATTAAGAAATTGGAGAGTGCAATAATAATATATATATATAATAGTTGGTAAATAGAAAAATTTCACGGTCGAAAATTTCGGGGGGGGCTGAAGCCCCCGTCACCCCCCCCTGGCACGCCCCTCATATCTATTTATTTATATATATTATATATATAATATATATATATATATATATATAATATATAATATATATATATATATATATAGATATATTATATAGTATTATTATATATATATATAGTATATATATATGTTAGGCATTAATTACACAATTTTCTATTTCAAAATATTTTGCAGGGAGAACTATTATTTTTTATTTCCCAGAAAAAAACTAATATTGAAATAAAATGACGATACTGAAATAAAATGACGATAAATTTTAAGACGAAACCTGGAAAACTTGAAAATAAATGTTAACAAATGGGAAATATTATCTACAAAAGTTTTTCTATTATTATTATTATTATTATTATTATTATTATTATTATTATTATTATTATTATTATTATTATTATTATTATTATTATTATTATTATTATTATTATTATTATTATTATTATTATTATTATCATCATTATTATTTATCATTATTATTCTGATTATTTCTTATTATATTTCTTATTCTTATTATTTTATTATTCTTATTATTATTATTATATTATTATTATATTATTATATTATTATTTATTATTATTATTATTATTATTATTATTATTATTATTATTATTATTATTATTATTAAATTACCATTTCGTTCTGAACAAATATGAACAATCTAGAGTAGCCAATGGCCAGACACAAATATTCTTGAACATTGAGCCTCATGAGGCTCACCAGTTAGGCCATATATATATATATATAGATATAATATATAGTATATTATATATATATATATATTAAATTTGGTGTCTATATTGATATACATATAGCATATGATCAGAATTGCTTCTAGCCCTCTCTACCTATTATTTATATATGGTGTACAAATATGGTTTACTATACATTTTCTATCTTCTTTTTCCTGAAACAGCACCACAAAATAAAGATGTATCTGTTTATACAAGCAGTGAAAACAGTGCGACTAGACTCCGCGATTCTGTCTTCCAAAGCTGTGGCGCCGCGGAGCTTAGTAAATAATTTTTACGTGCGTTCCATCCTTTTAAAATACCGGACTCTGGCTCATGTTGCACATTTTTAAAATTTTCTACGGGCACCCAGCTCCATCATTTCAAAATTATGAGAATATCGCTTCGATTTCTTCTTTCTGAACCTCTTTTATTTTTCAATTCTAACTATTGATTTTTTTGCTCCTATCCCGTCTTAATCAAAAAAAATAATTTCGGCTCCGGTTCCACCCAAAACTTGAGGCTCCGCGACTCTGTCTCCGCATCTCCCTTGAAAAGAATACACGCTCTCAATGGATCTCTACCCCAAAGTCCAACAAATGGTTTGTTAAATGTGTCTGAGCACATCAGCTGTCAAGTTGAAGCACAATTCAGACGTTTTGGGATATACTAACTTCCTTTCTTTTCAATCAAAATTCATCTCTCTTCTCTTCTCTCTCTCTCTCTCTGCGTCTCTCTCATTATACGTCCTTTCCTACTCCTCTTCTCTCTTCTCTCTCTCTCCTCTCTCTCTCTCTCTCTCTCTCTCTCTCTCTTCTCTCTCTCTCTCTCTCTCTCTCTCTCTCTCTCTCTCTCTCGCACCAAGTTGAGATTTAGTTTTCTTTCATAAATTATTTTATCCAAACCGATATACAATCCAAACGCTTAAAAGTGACTTTACAAAGAGAAACACCGTGAATTCATCAGAGTCAAGGAAAATAAATTCTAGATCCAAATCAATTGACATCATATTACTGTAATGAACTTTTAAAAATATGCAATTCAGAGAAAGTGGAAAAATAGGAGAAAAGTTTATGCAAAAGTTTTCACAACTGTTAAGCTGGGGTCATAGAGAGCGGGACAGAGAAAATGATGAGACCATGAAAAAGTGAGTCAGTCATTTGAGCCCATCTTATACAAGTATGAACTTATGACACTTTATGCGTTCACAGAAGAGCAATGCCGCTTTGTAATGCGCATTAGAGCGACAAAGTCGAAAGCGAAAGGTAATGGGGGTAAGGCTCAATCCACCGTCCTGATCCTAGGTAGAAATTTACCAAGAGAGAAATTGGAGTGAATTAGAGAGGTGAAATGACTGGACTCTGCCTTCTTAAAGAGACCTGTACGATTTGAACTGCCCAAAAACAAAACGCATACTCCATACAAGCGCTAACGACACCACTATATAGAGCAGGCAACTTGGGCAGTGAGTCTGAAATAATTATGACAGCACCTCAGAACAACTAAAACACTTAGAAGTTTTTTGTGCTACATGGATAATGCAATTCTTCCAAAAAAAAAGGAGAAAAAAATCACGATAAAAGAAGACACAAAGATAAACAAATGCAGAATAAGGCCTGAGTTGTGTTTTTCCGAATTTCCGAAGATATTGTAATTTTGCTCTAGTTTACGTCAAGTAATAAAATGATAAGGAGCAGAGAGAGAGATAGTAGAGTGAGAGAAGAGAAGAGTAGAGTAGGAGAGAGAAGAGATAGAAGAGAAAGAAGAGAGAGGAGAGAGGGAGAAGAGAGAGAGAGAAGAGAGAGAGAGGAGAAGAGAGAGAATGAGAGGAGCATTTATTTTCCAGACAAGGACAACAAACCTCTTCTCTCTCTAACACTTTACAAATGCGAGAACATCAGACGTCAGATGCTTCATGGTAGTGTTGGCAACGCACCGATTAATGTCGGTGCAATGTGGCGTCTGAGCGCGGTTGCAAGCTATAAATGTCGGTCGGTGCGTGCTATATATAATATATAATATAATATATTATATATATATATAGCGTAGTTACCATAATTTTATTTTAGTTTACTGTCGGTGCGTGCGCGTGCGAACTTTATGGTGCGGTGCGTCGCGTATATATATAAGTGCGTAGCTTTTGGTGCGGATCGTACGCGTGCTAGGCCTGTTCAGATTCTAACTTTAAAATATCGTATATTCTGATTATAATATGAAATGAATGAGCAGTAATAAATATAAATAGATAAATATTATATTATAATTATATATATATATATTTATATATATATATATATATATATATATATATATATAGTATATATTATATTAAAATTTTAAGTATATATTATTATAATATATATATAATATATATATATATATATTTAATATATATATATATATATAGCTTATGAGCTATAAATATATATATAATAGTATATAATTAATATATATATATATATATGATATATATATAGTATATATATATATATATTATATTATATGACAAAGTATAGTAAAGGTGACACGGAACGGGACTCGGATTTAAAAAAAAAATTTAACATATGAATACAAAAGATGTTTTAGGGGTGAAATGGAAAAAAAAAATTCATTTTTTTATCAGCGTTAGTTAGTCGTCATCTTACAACACAAAATTGCACGATGTTGTTTCTATTTAAATAAGTACTGTTTTAGTTAGGTAGGTTACGTCTTCCGGTGAAGTTTTTTTTAAACAAACGTTCCTAACCTGAATATTAAAAAAACAAAAAAATAAAAAAAATCCATTTCTGCCCCTAGAACATCTTTTTATTTACCTAGATCTACCCATGTGTAAATGAAAAATTTTTTTGAATCATCCGACGTCCCGTTTTCTAGTCACACGGTTACTAATAATATTGAGCCAGTATATATATATGTATATATAATATTAGAATTATATATATATAATATATAATTATATATTATTTTATAGTATATATAATATATAAGTAATACTTAATATTAAATATATATATTTTATATTATTACTATTAAAAATATATAATTATATATATATATATATTAATGTAATACTACATATTAAGATTATATATAGTATTATTAGTATATATTACAATATAACTAATATATATATATTAATATATATATATATATTTAGTATAATATAAATATATATATAATATAAGGAAACTTTCTTAAATTTCTCATCCTGAATATTCAAGCCGACTCGATCACGAAGATGCACAATTGGCATAACGAAATATATGAAATGTATTAACCGACGACCATAGACAAATAAATTCCAAAAGATTTTAGTCAATGCCAATCCGAAATTGGTTAGAGTAAAGTTTAATCATTTTAAAGTAACACTTTCCGAATAATTACAATGACAAACCAAAAATCAAAGTCAGTTTTTAGCCCTAAATTCACACTCAATTGATGAAACTTGTAATTTGCCGATGATTTCTGTATCCCGATGCAATTCCATTGTGAATCTTTATACAGTGATAACATAAGATTCGCTTCAATATCAAAAAGTAGTTTTCATATGATACTATAAAATATTATGTATATGCCTTCCTATATGCTGTCTAGGTATAAATGGAAACAAATGTTTATGTAAAGCATGTCAGTAAATAATATGAAAAATGATTACCTTGTATGATGTACATACTATAAACCTTTGTATTACATTTTATGATTTCCAAAACCACAGGTATAACTTTACATCAAACATTGTTGATAAAGCTCGAAATATTGCAACGCTATTCAAAAAGATTCCAAAAAAATATGTAGACATAGACTACAAAGCCAATATAAAATCAGAAAAATTAAATACTCCACATATCCAATACCAAACAATTACGAGAGGATTGCAAACAAAGACTCTGAAAAATGAGATTCAATTACCTATGTAGATCTGAGAGACTGAATCACAGTCAAGCAGAGCAGTTAGAAATTGCAGCTTTGAAGTTGAAAAACTTCCATCCGGCTATATATAAAACCAAATGAAAAATAAAATTTAAGAATTTGCAGAAATCTGAGAGTTTGAGACCTTGCAAAGAAAGTCAACTCAAATTATTTGTGTGGTATAGTAACTACCACATCTCTCGATAATTGTTTCCATACTGTTTATACATAAAGCTCTTGCAGTTATCACAATTAGAAAAGATTTATATGAGAAACTAGGAAAAAGTGCTAAAGAACAAATCCAAATGAAGTTAATCAAAGACTCAATCTCCACCTACTTCAAAACTATATATGTTCTATAATGTCAACATAACAATGACCACACACAAATTAAGAAAAAAAATTTTCTGATTCTGACTTGGGGAATTATTTATTAATGGGTATAGAAAACTTGTATTTAAAGGAAAACTATGAAAAACCCGGAACCGGACGTTACTGTAGAATCGCCAACTAAACTACGAAAGCGAGATCTAAGGACCATTTTCTTCGAAAACTTGAGCCATGATATTAAATTATTTCAAAGACATCTCGATATCAATGTTGACAACTACTACGAAAGTTAGAGGAGTTATGAACATGCGATAGTGAATCAATCTGTAGATCTCACAATCGGTAATATAATGAACTCGACGTACATGAAATTTAGTTCATCGAAGAATGACAAGACTATAAGATGACAGATTTGATGTCGAACAAGAATGTTTAACATTTTGGGAGGAAAAGGGAGGCTTTGTTTCCAATACTTAGTATATCAAGCTTAGCTAAAGTTTTTCTGCTATCCCTAGCAAACAATACACGGTACTTATATATATGAAAGTGACTTATTCTCAAAAAAGCGGGCGATCAATAACTGACGAAGAACAAGACTTAATTCGAAAAGTGTTGAAAAATTATATATAAGATAAAATCTAAGATTCTCTTAATAACTGAAATACTCTATCAAGTCTAACTCAAGTTATTATATATATATATATATAATATATTATATATATTATATATAATATATATATAAATATATATAATATATATATATATTAGTATTATATATTATATTAAATAACTATAATAATTCAATTATTTTATATAGTATATATATTATATATATATTATATATATATATATATATAATATATATATATATATATATATATATATTTTTAATTACAATATGTTATCCAACCAATCACAGCAATCCTTATGTAAATTGCGATGCACAAAAATATAAATAACTTAAAAAAAAAATAATTTCATAAAGAAAAAACATTAATAATAATGGAAAGTTAACCCAACCCACTTATCCCTATTCCTTACCCAATTCCTAGGTGGCTATGACGCGGATACAAATTGATGTGAATGATATGTAATTTAATAGCGGAGTAAAAAAAAGAATGCAAGGATTAGTTCCACAAAACAAGATGTAGGCTAGGGAAAAGGTAAGTTAAATAGTACCACAAACTGATGATCCTTTGAGTCTCTAAATATTCTAGTTACGAGTGCGACGGCGTATCAGTGTTGGAGAGCGAGAGAGTCAGATTCTCTCGAGGCACCTGCGCGTTGTTTTAATAACCACACTCTATCTACAATATTAGGTATATAATGACTTAGTTAGGCATATTATATATACTACTGCTATTGTATTAGACATATCACTAAATGACAATTATTATTTATAATATCTATTTGCTGACCTACTAATATCGATAAAGTTATACTATATTGTAATTATACTATATATATATATATACATATATGTAAAATTCAGTAGTATCTAAATATCTACAGGTTAATAATAGTAGCACTATATATCATATATAGAAATATATCATATTTCATAGAGATACGCATATAATATATATAATTAGTGATTATCTTATAATGAATGACTATACAGTATTATATACACTATATATATTATATGAGTACTATATATAACTATATATATATTTATACAACTACATTATAGTATATGAAAGGGTTTCACCCTTTATCTATATAGGTAAAATTGGCTGATTTAGTAATCTAAAAAACAAGGAATATATATATAGTATAATATATATTAGAACTTATATATATATATACTATACTATTCTTATTTTTTGCAATTATATTTGTAAATATTTCATAAAATTTTCGTTATAATATCAACCATATATAATATTACTAGTGCACCTACGCAATTATCTTATTATGTTTTCTAGTATATATAATAGAATAATTATATGTCTGAGCAAAAGTAAATAAATAGTGATCACAAATAATCGAATATTCGGTGCTTACCTTCTTATTCCTTAACCAACACTCAGTTTGTACATTCACAGTGTTATAGTAAGAGTGCGGTGCGGTGTCGTGGTGCGCAACTGCTGGTGCCAGCTGCGGGTCGCAAAACGCATTCGCAAGGACCACAGGTGCACAGGTGCGAGGTTGTAATAAATGCGGAGTGGCGCAAGTTGTACCACAAAAATATGGCTGGCCTGCGGTGCTCGCGCACGGTGCTGGCTGCTTACAACTGGGTGCGTGCGTGCCGGTTGCCCGCCAAAATACCGGTGCTCTGCCAAACCCTACTTCATGACTAACTCTTCTTTCATAACTGCTTGCGATAATGCATTAGATGAATTTAGCAATGATGATGAAGGTAGGTGAGTGCCACAAGAGTAGAAGTTAAGGGGAGCAGCGGGCAGAAATCAATAATGAATGAAAGACCCAGAAATAAAAGTACCCAGAACTTCACAAAAACATATATTTAGCTGATAAATATTTAAAGGCAATGGATCATAGGCAGTTTGCGTATCATCAGAGCTTAACCCGATATATGAGTAAACACAGGAAATAAAACCAATATTATAGTTCAACTAAGACATATATTGAGTTGCGAAGAAATATGAAAAAGAAAAGGAACTTACAAATCACAGCTATCCGATACTGTTCCAGCGTCAAAGGATATTACTTTTAATATTTCATATATTTTTAATTTATATAAACATATATATAATTATATATATATATATATATAATATTAATAAAGTCTAATATATTAATAAATATAAATTTATTATAATATATTATATATAAAAATATTATATTATATATATATATATAATATTATAATTCTATATAAATTATTTAAAGTATTTAAATATTATTATATATATATGAATAATTTTCATAATTAAATATAAATAATACATAATATAGTAATAATAAATAATATAAATTATTATAATAAAATATTTAATAAAATAATAATATATTAAATAAAATATAATAATTTAATAATAAAATATATAATAAATATATAATCATAATAATAATAATAATAATCGTAGAACTAGGCTAAATGTTTATTTTCAACTTCATGTCGTCACAGAGCCGAGCTAGAGACCATTGCTAGAGACTTATAGTTTGTTATTGCTAGCAACTTCACTTATACCTTTGCTTTGTGATACACTTAATTCGAAAACCATATGGATATTAAGAATACTGTGGTTATTAAAAAGATAATTAGGACCTATAAGATGAGTGATTCGGTAGTAAATGTCAGATTTCTTCTTCATTAGATGAAGTCAATTAGTGTCAAAGGAAATTGATGAATTCGAGTTCCCTTTTCTTTCATAGCTTAAAGCAGCTTAAAGGAAAACAATCATTCAGCAGGTAGGCAGCGAGTACGAAGTTGTACTTATAGCAATAAGGGCGAACAGGGTTTATCTCACAATTTTATATAATTATGTGAAAGTATAATATACTTATATTATAAGTATTAATATTTAAAATGGGAGAAATTGCTAATTTAGGTATTAATATGTTGTAGTAATACACTCACCATATAGATATTTCAAGTTTCAGTTACTTCAAAAACACATATCATAAAATTTTTATTTACATAAATATATTATTGTCCAAATACATTAAATTCTATATATAATAATTATTACAATGAATATTATTTACACTTAATAACCATTGAGGAATTTAAAACAGTTTTGCTTTGTATAATTGTAGAGTATATAAATAAGAACGGTGCATTGCTGTAAGCATCTAAATAATTGAGTGACACCAGTATATCTATAACCAAGTCTTTTACCTCAAAATTTCTGTGCGAATCGGATTTACTACACATACATAATTTCAACCCACCTACAAACACAAATTTTGCATGCTCTAATAAATTTGTAAAAAAAGAAAAAGTACAGAGAAAGAAAATAATTGTGAATTATAAGAAATACTAAGTAAATTGCACAAAGATCAGTCTCCCCACCGAATGGTCACAGACTTCCTCGTTATTAGTGTAGAGAGAAGACATAAAGAAGAAGATAAAATTATCGTTATGCGAATGAAATAAATGTTTCATTATTTCTATTAATATATTATACTGCTTGTTATAGAATCTTTTTTTTTTTCTTTTAAATATTATTATATATAAGTAAAAAAAAATAAAAAAGTAACATAATTTGCAAATAAGAATTTTCTATAAAAAACCTAAAAACATAAAAAACCTTTTATAAAAATCACTTTGTGTATAATATATTAAATAAAAAAAAGTCATTGAGAAATAAATAAATAATAATGAGATTTATATTGCTATCATTATAGTATTATATAATATTGATTATAAAAGAGAAAATAATATAATAATATAGCCTTTTCATTTAACTATAATCAAATACAAGATAGTATAAGCAGTATATGGTATATGTAATAATAATTATAGAGTATTATAGTATAGTAGTAAGATAGGCGAGGTAAAATATACATGTAAGCTTCACTTTACTGACGCTTCCAATTATTCGAGTATATCGAAATATAATATCTATACCGATTATCTCAATCGACATCTAATACTAAATTATATATATTATATATATAAATGAGTGAATATATAATATTCATTATTATCTCTTATATTACTAACATTTACATATTAAATACTATATTATATAATAATATATATATATATAATATATAATATATATATATATACTTAATATTGTTGAGTAGGATAATACAATATATACATATATATAATAATAGATTAACGATATAATAAAAAATCAAAAGCATATATACGTATCACAACCTCTTAAGAAGTAAGCCTGGAACAATCTCCAAGCTCCAATGACGTCATAGATCAAATGTAAACAACTGTCATCTCATATGTGCAATAGGGAAGACGGCAGCGCTTATGATATGCTGGAAAAAATTAGGCCACAAATAAAAACATTATGTTTATAAATTATAGATAATATAAGTAGAAGTCACTTATTTAGACAATTTATCGATTTACACTTAAATATAAATAGGACTTCTTTAGTAAATTATTTGTGTTTTTTTTTTATAATCTTAAAGTAAATATACCACCAAGTGATAGACGCACCTAATGACAGGATCTGAGTCTCATCTACCTCCGGAACTACGGGTTGAGACTATTTACCCCACCCTCCGGGAGGCTTCCACGGAACCCACCGATCCTTGTTATTGTATGTGTCGCTGGGTTACCTCCGTCCACTTCCTCCAATACGGTTATAGAAAACTATCCTCCCCCATGTATATATTAGTTCCCTACGTCGAGTCATCGACCCCCTAAATTGCCTGAGTGTAATATCCTGTACAAATAAATATATTATAGTATATATATATCATCCTGGATATTATAAAGTTCACCCACTATCACACAACACAAAAATAGCATAATTTTTTAGTTTATTTATTTTTTTTTTTATTTTGTACATTGACATACCTAACCAATAATTTTACCATGAATTCAAACATGTATGAAATATCCTTAGATTAGGCTTATCATCTAGGTGATTGATCAATATTGGATTGTGGTCATCTTCATAGAGGCTGCCAATATATTATATATATAACATTTAAATCCACAATTAATACCCAAAAAATAGAGTAAATAAAGCGGAAAAATTACTAAATAGTGTATACTACCCTTGTAAAACTTGTTTTCATATGTAAATAAGAATAAATACATATTTAGATAAGAGACATCTCAGTTTCAATAAAACCTTAATAAATTTATCTAAAAAAAAGAAATATTGGAGAACATCAAAACCTGTTAATATTTTTACTATTATTATTAGATCTTAACGAAGTGTTCGTTCATTTTTTCTATAAATACTTTGAGTAGTAATCGAATTGAATTAGGTTTTTAAATCGGATAAAATTTCATGCCTGCTTTAGATAAGCATATCATTTACATTTATAATTATTTATATGAGTTTTAATCATTCTCACAAATATAGAATAAATCCTTCAAATCGAATAGTTATTAATATATTTTTCAGAAAAATTGGATAACACCAAAAAATACACTACAACCACACTAAAAAACACGTAAAACCAATAAGTATAGACACTTCACAATTTATAAATTAATACACAATATTAATAAAATATTTAAAGCTGTTTACCAACAATACTCAGATGGAGATATATATATATAATATAAAGATAATATACCCTACTACTGCATACTACTATTATATTTATACATTTATACGTTACAGTAGTTTATTAGTGCAAGCACTCCAGAATTGAATTTTATATTTATAATATTAATATTAGAATTTATAAATAAAGATTTCAAAATGTCATAACATTGTCAATATTTATATATATCTCATCTATATATATATAAAAATTAATATTTTATATATATTTGTAACATTTCAACATTTCCTAATGACTTAAATTTGATCCTTCATTTTCATATATTGATGGTCGATTTAATAAGAAAAAATAACATATTTTTTTAATATCGATACAGGAATCTGATAATTTGGTATATATACAACATATATAGTAATTATATATATATATATCATAAGCTTATTTATTAAATAATTAAATGTTACAGTATTGTATGAAGATTTGAAAATATCTCTTTCTTTTTATATATAATATAATATAAATATATTAATATTATATATATATATATATATAATATATTATATTAATATATATTATTATTATATAAAAATATATATTATATCATATTAAAGTTAATAATTAATTTCAAATGTACCCATAACTATTTTTTTAGGATTTCACTGAGAGTATCTGTAATAAGTGATTCTGCAGAGAAAATTCCAAAATTAATCTATTTTTACAGGGATTTATTGTTTATGTGAATCAAAATTGCGTGTATTCGAGCTAACACTGTATATACACAACGTGTTTTACTAAAGTCACGCAGCAATGAATGTCAGGAATACATAAGCGGAAATGGTCTTGAGAAGTTAATGGTTTTCACGGTCCTCACTTTGTCGAGGATGGACGACGGGGATTGGAACTAAATCCCACTCCGCGCGTCCGGGATAGGTCTACTCGGAGACACCCACGCTCTTGTCTAGAGAGGTGTATAGTGTACAGTATCCCAGGCAGATTCTTATCCGATCTCAGTACCCTCCCGAGTTATGTAAACACCCCCAGTAGACACCTCTCCCTTTCTGCATCCCATTCGCTTATCGATTACCACCCTAAAATGAGTTCCAGTAACAATACTGATCCGAGTTCTATTTATGGTCCGTAAGGACTCTACTTGCTTCTCTCGTAAATAGTAACCCTACAACTTCACTCTAATCCCACTCTTATGCCGTTAAAACCTTAACTCTTCTCTTACTCTCTCTCCGATCATGACATGCTCTCTTCTCCTTAGCCGCTCTCCCTCGATACTACCTCTCTCTATTATATACTTATATATTATATATATATACTTATATATATACTATATATACTAATATCTCTCGTCACTCTTATTCTTATTGAGTTACTTATATATATATATATATACTTACACTACAAACATAATATAATCAAACAGAACAACATCACGATAAGATACTCTTACTTCATAATCTATTATATATTATTCACTCTCTCTCTAACTTACAAATTTACAATTCATTGGATTCCTTCGGATACAACTTTGGTAACTACGTAGGGCCCTGTAAATCTTTCTCCCAACTTCTCGTCTACCACTGAAATTTTTTTTATATAACATTCTTTTCACTACCTCTTTCTCGTTGCCACAATATCTACGTTGAAACTGTTCTCTTAAAAAACCTAGCCATCTCCACCAATCGTTTTGATATATCAAATATAAATCACCTTACAATCATTTGTAAACTTTGCGCTGACAACTTCACTTTACACATGCGACGCAGAGTAAAAACTTTGTATCTGTATACTGTTTCGCATTTTTCTTTTACTTCACTCATCCGTAAAACAAATAATCGACTTTACTATACCTAATCATTAAGTTATACGCAATATCGAACTTAATCTAAGATCCCATTAATAATTCTTCAGACTGACTTATTTTATTTTTGTGCTGCCGAAATGAAATACTTTAGATATATATGCCAACATAAAGAAGAACGAAGTATATGTAAAATATATTAACTACTACTTTACACTATTATTACTATATATCATTATACTTACTTACTATCTCTATCTTATCATACTATACTCTCACTATCTCTTTATTATTATCTATTTTATTTAGCTTATATCAATCTTTCTATCTTTATTATATCATATGCTCATAACACATACGTCATGCATCTCTCCTCTGCTTCTTTGCTCTCTCGTCTCTCACAAGATCGCAGTTATCACCATATAATCGCGTGCGTAAAATGCAATTTTACGCACACACACATAGTAAAAAACATCAGAATTTGACCCGCAGAAAGTTAGATACTATACTAGGACTCCTGCGATAATACGATGTGCACTAGAGAAATTTATGCGTTCGTTGTTATATATATAGAATATTAGTATTAATTAACAGTACGTGCGTAGAACGCAATATGAGCGCACTAAAATATATACATACACACTCATCAACCACACACACACACACAACACTACACCTGCACACACATATTATTAATACACATACATATTATATAATATTAAATATATAAAAAATATATATTATATATTATAAATATATATAGAATATAATTAATTATATATTAATATATATTATATACTATATATTCTTAAAAACCTAAAATAAAATAAAACCATATTAAATGCTGAATTATACTATTAGATATTGTATATATATATATATTAGTATATATATAATATATGTTAATATATAATACATTATTATCACCGATATATATATATATAATAAAATATATATATAAAATAATCATATATATATATATAATATATATATATACTATACCTATATATATAATATATATTATATATATATACATGTAGTATCGAATATTATTACATCCGTATCTTCGAGATGCACTTGACGGCTCAAATGCTCTAGCAATTGGTACATTAACTCCGCTCCACGGAATTATATAGAGAATCTGACATCTGCTCACAAATCCAACTAAATTGTAAGTTCTTAAAAATCTATAACGATAAAAAATTTGACATATTCAGAACATCACTATAAATTATATATATATATATATATATATATAGACTATATATAATATTAATATAAATAATAATATATATATATATATATATATATATAATAATATATATATATATAATATATATATATATATATATATATAATATATTATATATTAATATAATTGATATATATATAGTTATATATTAATTAATATTATTATATATATTATAATAATATATTTACATACTTAGTAGTAATATACACAGTTTAAGGAATCATGAATATGATTATATAAGTCGTCTCGTATTCACATAATACTCCTAATAGTATTTATATTCTTATCCTATATAGATAACTCATTCTCATCATATAAGATAATATTTCATTTAAAAGGTAGTGATACTATTAAATAATATATATATATATACTTATATTATATATATATATATTAGTAGTAAATATATAATATTAATAATAATATTAATACCAGGAATAATATTTAAATATAATTAATAAACATAAATAATAATTATTATTAAATTATACTATTATAAGATATAAATATGTAATAACAAATACGTATTATATTAAATTTAAAGTATTATATACATGATTATATTTACTATATATTATTATATATCAAATAATCATATAATAATAAACTTGCATCCAAAATAAAAGTCAATAAAAAAAAAGAAAATTAGTAAGTTGTGTTGTTTTTTTTTTTGTAATGTAATTAAATAAGAAAAGAGTACATATTATTGTATTAAAAATAATAAATACACAGAATTAAGAAATTAATCATTAATATTATTAGGACCAGTATAATAGATATTTATAATGACACAAGTTGGAAAACTACTTATATATATTTTATGAAAAGATTTAATAAGGCTTATATATATATATAATATTATGATAGAGGATGCAAAATGTTAAGTAAAAAAAGTGATTTACTAGATAGTATGAAAATAAGATCTATGAAATAACAGGTTATGAAGTATTAGAATTTTATTCTGTTAGTAATAAATATCAATAATAATATATTATAATGATTAATAATATTAGATTCAATAAATTCTTATATGTAACACTAAAGATCGTAGTAGAATACAGTTCACTTATACATACTATCTCAACAATTTGACATAACTATTTAAAATAGATATACAAATAAGAAGTATCTACAGGAACAACATGGCCGTTACGATCTAAAAGACTTCTGCACTCTCAATTCCATATTCACACTACTAACTCCTGCGACACATTCGAGGAAAATTAGCACTGCATTGTGCACATCACACAAAGCTAATTATGCTAGAGAAATTCAACTATCTATAAAAACTCTTCAACTAACTATTTCAATCATATACTATCTACAGAGAGTAAAACAAATACATTTCAACTTTATCCCCTTCTTAGTATATAAGGGCTATCATGCAAATTCTATTAACAACCTATGCACCCTAGGCTGAATGAAGTATAATCAGGATTGAGTTACACAATGGACTATAGCATTCTCTTCCACTGAACCATAAAAAACATTCATTCGGATATCATATGTGATATATTTGTAGAATATTACTCTGTCACCAACTAAACATCTTCTTTTAATGTCACCATTCAGTTGCAACATCAAATAGATATACAATCTTTCTAGCTTATCAGTATATTAGCTAAGCACACTTATGTTCACCTGTGATATTATTTTAATATTACGTGTTGTATTAAGGTAAATAAACTGCGTCACTTATTGAAAAAAGCAGTCACATTCTTCCCATAGTTAAAGTCAATTTGTCTTGTATAAATAAAAATCAAGGTGAATTAAACGGTCTCTTTCAGCGGAATGAGGCAAAAAGATCTATCGTTTAATCATAGAAGCGCAGATGCATTACCTGAAAGGATAGGATGTAATACGAGAGTTCAGAAATGATGTAAGTAATTGTATTATATTGAAAAACTCACTCAAAAATAGATGATTCCAGGTCTAGGTATTGTCATGCCTTTTTAGAACAAATTAAAGATAGAGAGATGTAGAGATCTAAGATTACGTACAAGAAGAGACGAGGGGCAAGTCTCAAATTTATTTTGAGAGATTATGACGAATATAAGAGTCGCGTAAGAGAGCCGCTAAATTTCAAATAATAAAGGTATTTTCTTATATTAAGAAAATATTCATTTTCCTTTTTTCAAGTAAAAGAAAAACAGAAAATTATTAGAATATGAAATAATAATAGAACACACACAGAAAAAAAGTAGTAGTAAGAAAGAGAGATAGAAAATACACCATTCACTAATTTATATATGAGATCTACACTCATATATCTTATAAACAGATAATCACTTATGCCACATAATGATATCTTTAACCTAAACATACTTAAACAAAGAATTCATCTTAAGTCAGAGTCTATATACTAACGTTAATACATATTATAAGTTATTGATAACTGGATCCCTTCATCTATTAATTAAGGAAGCTTATATTAATATTATTTAAAATATTTAATATTAAAAATATTTTAAAAGAAAATATTTTTCTTATTTAATCACAATAATAAAAGGAACTTTATATTATATAGAACACACAAAAATAAAATATTTAAATAATTAGTAATTAATACTTCATTTATAAAATGTTAATAAATTATATGCTATAAAATGCGCTATTATCTGGTATATAACGTAAATTCTTAATATATTTATAATATTTTTATTAATGATAGAGCAATTCAATTTAATATTTAATATTTAAATACTATTTTCTAAAAATTATACGCACAAAAATAAAATTATAAAAATTATTCTAAAGTTTCAACGTAATAATACTTTAAATTAATAATATGTGATGTTACAAAAAATTTATTTATAACAAAAATCAACTTAAAATTCAAATACTAATAATTAAGATAACAAAATAATTACAAAATGCCGTCGAAAATGATGCAAACTAAAATATTGTCGAACTCCAATCTTAAACATTAATGGCGAACCGTTTTATATAACCGTCTAACACACACCTCACATACACCACACTATTAGGTATACAATTGAATATCTCGTAGATATATAAAAATTAAGTAAATATAGTAAGTTTTTTGAATATATCTTACATTAACATTATATATATATAATTAATATATATAATAATATTAATAGTATATATAGTAATTATAATTATATATTATTACATATATATATATTATATATAATATATAATCAGCTTGGGTCATAGATACCATTTAGTCAAGATTATATAAGTACAAGTGCAAAGTTAACATCTTATTAAGAATATATCAACTTTCAAGATCGACTCCCTCAATTTTTTCTTATTTACAACAGGCATGTTCATGTAAATAACAAATACATTTATGAAACTATGATTATTATTATATATATAATATGAATATATATAATATATTTATTTTATATAATAATATATTATATATAACTTATAATTAATTAATATATAATAATATTTAATAATTATATAATATATTAATATATTATATATTATAATATATATATAATAATAATAATATATAATCATTATCATAACTCTTTAAAAGATAACTATATAATAATGCACCGAAAACAGAAAAGTAAGTTTAAGAAAAGAATATGAAGCATAAGTACGAAAATAGAAAAGCCAGCCTCACGTATATCCTTTAATATACCATTTTGAAGTTAAGATACTCGTCGCAGTCAGAAAATCACTCTAGAAGCTATTATATCACAGGAAACTGCGATACACAGATCCCTCATACGTATATAGTCAATCTCTTCATATTTAGGATTCATTACACCTGGCCCAGAGTATGGGCTACAAAACATACCCTCATAAATCTCCAGTCCATTACACATTTCATATTAATGCACCTTTCTTCTCGTTATATCTTTACACATACAACTCATTTCTCACTCCTAATAGTCAATTCTTACGACTCAATCACTTTTTTTCACGGTTACTCCTCAAGCTGGTCGATACATAATTTCAAGCACACTCACTCACACAAATAACATCCGATTATTAATATACCCAAATCCAGTACTACTATTATCATATATTATCTCAACTAGAACAAACCATTCAAAGTCACACTATTTCCTTATTTATATCTTACATTTACTTAACCCTTTCTTCACACCAACAAACTTCTGAATAACGTTTCAATCTACATATTAAATTACAATTACTATTCTCACATACTACACCATACCCTAGATTGATCCATGGATAACCACATTAATTATTACTTTAACTATATATCTATGTATATCCAGACATACTAAGTCTCATCAACTCACAATTAATCAACATAATATAAAAACTTTATAACCCTTCATGTTAAGATACTGCACGTCAATACTACTAAGACTTAGTCCCTTTAATATATATCACACCAATTATTATATATATGAACCAGCCACTATACTTTATATATCACACCATTCTTACTCAACTTATTTATTTATACTTATACTTATTATAATAATGGTCGTTATCCATTCCCTAATACTCAATCTATATAATTACATCCTAATATTTATAAACTTCAGAGTCACATTTTTTAGTGGCTCACCACTATCTGCATACTTACTACACCAATGAGTATATGTCACTTCAACAAACCGAAAAAACTATATCTAATCTACGTATTATACTATTTCAAACCCTCATATTACTACTATTACCATTACATCACCGAATAGTCGAAATTGCTCGTATGAAATTTCCTCATAATATGTTTTGAAATGAATGGCTGACATTTTCTTCCTTTTAGTTAGGTCATAATATAATAGGTAGCTGATCCATTTTTAAATTAGAAACCCTATAATTCTCTGTATTCTTTATAGTCATAAATTTTATGCCATGCATAAGGATTATTCGGACTTAAATAAACTCGATCTTCACAAAGTCTTTTGCACCCTTGGTTTGTAACGTTTTATTTATTTTTATTTTTTAAATATCAAAAAGGTAAATTTTTGTTTGACTAAAGTTTTATTTTTTCTCTAATTAAAATCCAATTTTATTGTTAATTTCGGTGGGTAGCCTTATGTTAATCACTTTGATAGTGCATCGCATGCTTTCGTGTTAGGCTGTTATTCTGGCTATTTATCTCAAGATAGCCTGAAAGGCAGCAGCATATTATCTGCGGAGGAACGATGTGATTTTAATCTTGAGATTCGATCTCACAAACTTAAGTTGAACATTGAACATCTGATTTATTTTTCACCACTGTTTTTGAAGATAACTGCACTATCTTCGCCACCTATTTTTAACTGACAACAACTTTTACATTCAGTACTTTTATCTTCATCTTCTGTTTCATGTCTGAATCGTTTTCTTTGTCACTTTAAATAAGGTTAATTGAAAGAAGTGGCGCCATTACTACGTTAATAGTACATGGAACGATTCTTTCTTAGATGGACGTCCATTCTCTGACTTGCAAACAGATGGAAATTATTATTACATAAAAGATAAGCATCATTTGTATACATCATTCAACAGTATTTAATATATTTTTTTTATTTTACTCCATATTAATTAAAAATATATCTTAGATAATAGATATCATATATTATGTAATTATATTAATATATATATATATTATATATATATTAATATATATATATATTATAATATATATTATATATTATATATATATATATAGCTACAATTATATATCAAATTGTTTATAAATCTAGATTTCTTAAGAGACGTTATTTTGCCATTAAATCGAGCTTTACCATCTATCATTAATTCTAATGTTGAGATGTAGGAGGGTAGTAGTAGGTAACTAGTGAGAGTTTACAGTTTAGATGGTCTCCTCATTTTCTTGTCACACACATAGGTATACGATGCCTCTATAATAAATAGACTTAAAGGTACTCATATAATAATGTTCCTTTACTTCAAACTATCCCCATATAATATTTATTGACAACGCTAATAACTTAAATAAGTAAAGTACGATGTGGCAATTTTCTCAATATCTCTCTTATTTATTTATTAGAGACTATAATTTTATGCCTAACTCATATACTATACTGACTATATAGTATATATATAATTAAAATATATTATATCTCTGAATTGCTCATTTCAGTAGCAATTGCATTCTTACAATATTGTTGTTACTAGATATTATTTTTTCATTCAAGTGGAAGGTTTGTACATTGCACGAAAATGTATCTTTACATATATATATATAAGAGAAAAATAAATTCTTATACTATATAGATATATACTATATATATATTATAGTTTATGATATATAATATATAAAATTCTTATATATATGGTGGTAACCTGTATATATTATATACAGCAACGTAGGCTCTTGCTTTTATTCCTAAAATAAATAAGCTGCCTCAAAAAATGAGACAGCTTTTTTAATAAAACACTATTTAATGACTTATAACCTGCGTTTTGAATCAATTGATGGTTTTTGTCTATTTCATTCTATATCATATAAAAAATCATTAAAACGATATTATATGAGTTTCTATATATTTATACATCATCAGTATATAATCCTGCATCAGACTTGATATTACTTAGTTTGTCAGTTGTTTATTCGCAACAATAATAATTAGTGCAAGTCTCACCAAATAAACTTTACTAATTATATGTTTTATGAGATATTACTTTACTTCTAATTTTAATGAGTTGAAGTTATACTTGAGCAGAGATATATAATATCAATACATCTCTCTCTTATTAAATCCAGCGCATTATAAATAGATTCCTGGGCCTGACTGGCTTCTATTTTAAAAAATTACTAATATGAAATACCTACACCTAGCGACATATATATAATACTAAATTATATATAATATATAATATAAAAAAATATATTAATTACTCTAAACAATATTATAAATATAATTATAAAATGAATTCTTTTTATTATACTCTGAGTTACCATATTATTAATATCTAAATAATATAAGTAATATAACGCTATATATATAAATATATTAAATATTATGATACGGGTAATATAACCTATATATTATATAGCATAAGATATTATAGCTACTCAAATAATAGTTCGAGTAGGATCTCATATATATAACAGACTTTAATATAAGTTTTCCTAACAGGCACTCGAATTGAACGCGATCTGCGTCAATGAACGTAGACTATAGACTATATATATATATATATATATTATATAATTAGTATATATATATAATATATATTAATATAATATGATATATTATATATATATATATATATATTATAGTATATATATTATATATAAAGGTAAATTTATAATAATATTAATAGTATATTAATATATTTATATATATATAACTATTAATATATATATATATTAATATATATTATTATTAATATAATTTAATATATATATATAATATTATTATATATATATATATATTATAATATATAAATTATATATTATATTAATATATATAATATATATATTTATATTAATATATATATTAATATATATATATTATATATATATATATATTTATATTATAATAATATATATATATATTCATATTAATAATTATATATATATATAATATGATATATTTAATTATAAATATATATATTTAATATATATATATATTATAATATATATGATATATATATTATTTATATATATTATAAATATGTTTTAAAGTATAGTATTGTGCTCATCATTTATATTATATATGACTAGGATGAAGTTGAATGGAACTTAGTAAATACAAAGGTTGATTGAGGGTATAAGTTCACTAATAATATGATCTACGCGCTATAAATATATAATTTATTATAATATATTATTTATATATTATGTAAAATTGATATAAATAGTAAAATGAAGTAGTAGATGGTAGGTTATAGATAGAGATATACGTAGATTAAAGGCTAATAAATAAATATCATTTATATCATAAATAAATATATATATATGTGCCCGGACGATGCCAAACCGATAAAAAATTAATGTAGATGATGTTATGTCAAGGCTTCGGATCCGCTAGGTTTGCTACAGATGGAGGCTGGCGGATGCGGAGTAACGGGAGTCGTGGGAGTCGGAAGTCGTGGAGTCGTGCAATTGGTTTACGAGGAGAGAGGAGTGACGGGAGATGGCGGAGAGATCGAGGCGCATAAAATATTGCATTGTATGATGTAGGGGAGAGAAAGGAGAGGGGAGGGGTCAGGAAGTGCACGGAGGATGACAGGAGAAGTGGCGAGAAAGGTATAGGCTAGAGGTGAGTAGAGAAGTGGGGAAGTATACGGAGAGATGGGGAGTCAGGAGTCGAGAGTTTATAGAACTTAATTATTATTATGTATTATTATTATTATTATTATTATTAATTATTATTATTATTTGATTATTATATATTATTATTATATATAATATATATAATAATTATATATTTACCTACAAATCACCTATACATAGTAACGGAGTAGAAGACTAGTCAACAGTCTGGAAATACTTGAGGAAACCTTTATATATATATATATACTACCGACTATATAATTATATATTTCTTTATATGGTATTTGGAGATGCTATAAAGCTAGTGACACATTATTGTGTGCAAATAGAGGAATTTATGTACGTTACCGGGTTGGAATGTCTATGTTACATATTCATGTGTGTATGTGTAAATTTGTGAGTGTGTAATTACAGAGATAGAGGAGAACAGATTTTCTTACAAATAAAAATGCAATAAAGTAAGTATCTGCATATCTTAAATACTTTTTTGTAAATGCTATCTGGAAATAGGAGAATGTATTTAGGAAGTAAAAACGAAATTGTTTGACTGCATTCTTGTTCCAACTATTTTGCAAGGATATGAAGTATGTCCGTTAAATTTTTAGATGAAAAAAAGGATTAAAGTTTTGGAAATAAAATGTTATGAGTAGGGTAAGAGATGGAATAGGATTATAATTACAAGAAAGTTATAGTCGAGTACTACTACTCGACACTATCCTCTACGGGTGAGAGAATATACATTATTTTCTATTATGTAGTTAATCCTATAAGTAAAGCCTAATATTATCTCTATTAATACTATTATCAATCTTTAGATACATCTACTACTATCTATTTCCATCTAAATTCTCTACTCTATCTACTAACTCTAATCTTCATCCACTACTATATATTAATATAATTAAATAATATTAATAATTATATATATATATTAATATATATAATAATTAATATATTAATTATTATATTAATATTATAATATATATATATTAATATATTAATTATTATTATAATATAATATATATTAATAATATATATAAATATTATAATAATAATATATATATATATATAGATATATAATATAATATATACGTTAAACCACTATATATCCATATAGAATAACTTATTACTATATTATATGTTATATCATCAAGAGTAGAACTATACTATATTGTGTATTTATCTATTGCGAGACACTAACGAACTAATATTTCTCCACTGGATTACTGGGATGCCCGAGTTGTATCATCAAAAAACTACCCAGTTAAGAAACATCACTACGAGGAATATTCAAAAGAAACACTATACAACACGCATTTCCATGTGTTCATGGATTTCATATACATTTCTTAGGCACATTAGATTGTTTATAAAGTTGGTCTGATTGATATACTAGAGATAGAAAGAGATTATATAAAGATCCTCCTGATGGTCTAAAACCAAAATAACCAAAAACTATTATAATTAATTGAAAATAAAAATTTCAGTATAGAACATACTCGCAATAATATATCAAAACCACTGTCTAGAGTAGCTACAGCGGAGAATTTAGAATGGCGACACTCGTCGTGATAAGTTGTCTGTGGGAATTCCCACTTATGTTGGTTACACTGGGAAAGTGTTATTGCATGGGTATTTTTTAGTGATAAAAATACGGGTTTCGTTGAGAGTACTATGAGAGAGTGGAGCATCACCCCAATATTAGATGGAATATATCAAACCTCATCCATATTTTGCCATATAAAATATAGATATATATATATATATATATATATAGCAATCTGTTTAGGACGCCAGGGAGACCATAGGGTTATATCATTAAAATATTGAGGACATATATCAGTACTTACTGTTCTATGTATAGTAGTAAGCTTCTCATTAACGTATTTTATCACACTTTATCTTCACTGAATTTTAACATGTTCTCACTTATATAATAAGTATTATGGTTAACTATTTCGCAAAATTAAATGAATTACAGAAAAGTTTTAGTCCTAATTATAAAAGATATGTTATTTTAATAAAACTAAAAAGTTTCACTCGCTGTTGTACTTTTGTTTGCAAACATTGTGTCTTAATTGTATGTTTGTTCGTAACTTTCGATTAATTTATTCAAGAAATGTCGAATATTTATACGCAAAAATCCTCATATATCTCTCTAATTTTTATAATTACGTTTAGAGGGATGGACCAATTATGTTAAATTATTTGAGTAGAGATATTAAATATATATAAAAGTTAATTAATTTTAGGGAGAAGTGATTTAATATTTCTTATATATCAGCAACTCGAGAACTGAGATAATATTGTTGTAAAGGAGCTTTCTTCTCATCTTCGTTTTTGGAGAGATTAGTGTGTATATACTAACACGCAGACGCGGTGTAATTGAAGGGACGGGTTTTACTATTTTTTATCTTTCGGAGTTATCACAGTTATGGGAGCGGGACGGAGCGAGGCAGATGTATATGGATATACACACCTTTATTGGATTAAGTTTCTTATTACTCATATCTGTACTCCTTCTATTGTCTATCAATCCAAATCTTCCCATGTTTTAAAGAACAAAGTAAGATATCGCTAGGAATGTTACATGTTTGTTTATTACTGTTTATCACCTTTCATAAGCTAGAAGTATTTAGAAGAACGGCAAAGTGGAGGTCTGCGGTGTAAAGTTTTGTTCCGCGGTTTCTATCTCGTAACAGCTTGTTCTGTAGTAAGTGACTTGTGGGGAATATTAGTTCTTACAGATATGACAATAAGTGTCATCTCGAGAGGCTCTTCGTGGATATATGATCTTGAAGGTATGTTCTCTGAGAGAAATGTGAGTTTCACTTATTTATTCATAATTTGGTTTTAAATATGAGACAAATGTGAATCGGTGAAGCGTTGGGCCCTCATGGACTGGAGAGACTCTGCCATCGCAAACATCCATCTGTGTTTGCTTGGTAATTTAACACATTCTCTATTTGTGTAGGGTTAATTGAATTAAATATTGGATGTTAAACATTAATAGAATATACAGATAGGCTCTCAAAAGAGATTTTTTATATATATTTATATTTAAGTAGAGAATGTCCTTATTTTTTTATCAATAATACGGGGATGAAGATCGTTTCACTACTACTTGAGATTATCAATAGGATCTCTCTCCTTATAATTAAGTTATGGACTATTTCATTAATTGCTATATCTTTAATTTTGCTGAACATTAGTGTATACAGATTCTTTCAACATTAGAAATGCAATTCTAATAAACAATAATAATTTCAGTAATGTGATTGGAATATTGTTTTCACTCTTTCTCGCAAACGTTCTGATCGTTTTTATGAAATCTTCCTAAAGGATACGCATTATAAACAATATCATTGCAAACTTCACCATCAGGTCTACTTAAACCAACAGACGGGGCCTTAATATTATATTATTATTATTTTATTATTCCATTTATTGTTTATTTGAGGCTCATGTATATTGCTATATATTGTGGTAAGTTTATTATTATTATTGGATAATGGATTATTATTAATTATTAGTATATTTATTATTTGTAGATATATTAATTAATTATATATTTTGATTATATTATATATATATATATTATATATATACTTTAAATGGTTATTATTATTAATTTATAAGGAAGTATATATCATTATTTATTATTATTATTATTGATTCTGGAACTGTGGATATCAATTTCACTTTATGGCTTAAAATCTTTTTATTCTACTATATATAATAATTAATTATTATTATTAATTTATATATTTATTTATTTATATTTTAATTTCTAATTAAGATTATATTTTTGAAATTTATATCTCTGGAATTAAAAGAATCTTTGAGTGTTTTTATTAATTTTAGTATATAATTATTTTTAATTATATTATATTATTATTATTATTTAATATTATATTATATAATTATTATTAATATTGATAATTTATATTTAATTTAATTATTAATTTAATATGTAATTTAACTGAAAGAACTCTAATGATTAACACTGTTAAATTTTTTTTTTAGTTGTGCATTTTTTTATATTCTACAGAATAACGATTTTGTGTTCCATATATTAAAATTATAGAGTAATATCACCAGAGTGTAGCAAACTCCAGCTAGCAACAATTTTTGTCTCTGCTCTATGTTAAGGGCCATATTTAGTAATGGGTCATTATTGTTGTCGAATGGAGATATCGCATTGTCAGTTTTGATATTGGATATCTTTAAAGAAAGTTTCACAACCTTTTTACAACCTATATGAGATAATATTATGGTGATCATTGGGATTTCAACGAGAAATTAGTGAATAATTAATTAAATATTATTTTATATTAATTTACTCAAAAGTCTAAAGCATAAAATTAAAATACAAGGATTTGAAATCAAAAATAATGTTTTTATTTAAACTGTATACATCTGTAAAGCAATAAGTATAATATACTGAGTCCAGAGTCAAAATTTATTTGAATTTTGAAAATGCTTGGAGTCGGAGGTCGGAGTTAGAGTTAAGATCAGATAGTCCGAAGTTATCGAGAGTCGGAGTCGAAATTATTTATATTTATTTAAGCTGATTAGTAAGTCGGAGTCTGTTAGAGTCGAGAGTCGAAAAGTAAGGGTCTGTTTAAGTGGAAGCTGAGAAGTACGGTAAGTTCGAGTTCACGATTAACCTGTTTGGTGCCGGCAATAATTCTGCAAATTATGGGAGGGCCTGACGGTTAGTATTCGGACGACCAGAGGGAGTTCGGGAAGAGGAGGATACTCTATGTTCGTGCTATTAAAACTCTTTTGTACTCGAAGTTTACGAACCTAGGGGTTTTCGACACTCATGTGCCGAACCGAGGAGGGTAGATAGAGCACGGGCCATTTATCTTGTGAAAAAGGATATAGTAATATGTTATTAAACAGGGTAGGGTTTGTATTCCCAAAATCTAAACTCATGAAGAGCATACAGAGAGGACGTCAACCTATGTGGGCAGCGGTGCGCACTGCAGCGTCGCGGTGTGCGCACACTGAGCTAACAGGAAGAGGTCTAATATACATCGTCGTGCGAATTTGGCTATTTATAGTAGGATTCATGATAACAAGAGAGATGGCCATGATTGCACGTCTTCTCCCTCTCGGAGGAGGATTAAGTAATTATTATTCAAACATTCAGACAGAGATAATAGATATATTGTTACACGCAGAGAGAGGAATAACTCATTAACACTAAACTTCACGGACGATGCTCGCGGCTTACGAACAGAAAACAACTCGCGGGCGGATGCAGCTGAGGATTGCACACGAATATAAGAAGCGTATAACTCTCTCGCATTCTTATTCTCATAAATGGAGTAATCACTTGCTAGCGACTGTCGAGTTTTTAGTATAAATTCATATTTTTCTATCGATATAAAACAGTATAGGATTGTGATATTGAGGAAAGTAAATCTCATGCTATTACCTAGGGGGACCGAAGAGAGCGACTCACCCCGCTCTCACGCCGTAATTATCGAGGACAAATATACGAGAGAAGCTACGGCTTGGGGGCTGCTCAGGTTAGGAGTGAATTTATAATATAAACTTATTTATTAGTGAATGGCGGCTTATCAGAAATGTTCAGCAGCCATCTATCCTTCGAGACTAAGATAGAGATAGTTATATTGGATTTGAACTACCTTGTACTTAAATCTCCAAAATAAGAAGATTTATACTGAGAGAAAAATATTATGGGAAACATCCACTCATACGGAAATAATATACTCTGAGTTACTCAGAACTTCACGCTAGACTCTCAGGTCAGATAAGGTACGTCTGGTCTGTCACTGCACTGGTACCTCATAAGACTATAAAAGGATTATGAGTATTAGCTGAGATACTCTATATTTGAACTAGGATATAGTTGATCAGTATTATGAGGGTGAGCTCTATTTTATGTTGTACACAACATCAAAATCTTTTGAGTCATAATTTTTTAATATATATTTATTGAAAAAAAATGCATACCCCCATACGTGAAGTATCACATTGGTTGATACAACACACTCGAGTAGTACGAGGTACCGAGCTGTTTCATTCACCTAGGGCCTTTGGCTTCGTCGAGTGCTACGCTACGCGATTGGAGAGGTGCTCTAGACTTAAGTGGTTTGGCTTGTGGGCCACAGTGGGCTATTAATTGAAAAAAAATTGTTATTTATGTATAGCACTGATAGCACGTACTCCTATGGCCGAAGTGGGCGGAAGATCGAATATCTACGGTTTTTATCCTAAAGAGAAGAATGATTGTTATCCAGAAAAAAAAAGTATAATTTGTGATGAGCAAAGGCACGTACGAATTACCGATGACTAAAAGGTATCTATAGAGAGTACACCAGAGGAGAGACGACTTCTTGTGTATTATTTCGAGGCTTACGGTCCGAATCCCGGGACGAACAGAGTATATCTCTGCAACTCGAATTAGAAACTATCGATCCGTGATTTCCATATTTAAGCACGTCCTATGTGACGTAACCAACAATAAATTTTTCAACCGGAATATGGACAAAGTATATTCTCGCTCGACACTATAAGTATTCATGCTGGGCTACCCGAGGCAGACATCAGCACTAATCAGGATCCACACAGGACTACTTCGAGAATGACAGACTGGGCTGAGACAGATATCCCGACTAGAATATGGAGCTGACACTAAGTTTTGAATAGAGTAATAGAGTCAAATTATTTGTTGCCAGGCCACCGTTTTCTGTGAACTTCTATTGAATTATTCTGTATTTATTTAAAAACATGTAAAAAAAATGAATGTATTTCTGTCGAAGAAGATCCATTTCTACTATTAGAGAAACTATTCATTTTGACTCCTAAAAATGGCTCCCGGAGAATGCGGGATGGCCAGAGGCTGCTAATCGAGACTCATGATGAGATAAAAAATGACAAGAAGGCTCACTCCAAACATACCGACCCAAAAGGGTATAGACGATAGGAACATGTATATGTATCTAGTTTATGAAATATCTCGATTTGAGTATCAGCCGAAAAGCAAATAAGTTCTATCTAGATTCAACATTTCAAACTCTCCTTAGAATGTTATTATACTCTTCCACACAGACCTTAAAAATTATACATCCAGGGATAGTTGGGCTCCGCGATCTCGGGCTCACCGAAGGGGCACTGGCTGCGGATTTCCTGGATAGACGATATTTCGTGCGACTTTATACTCGATACATTGTTCTAGACGTCTCTCTTTCGAAAGGATATTTTCACGGGAATGATCAACAAAGTGTGGTTGAAGAAACATTACTACATCGCAGATAGAATCCGGATCTGTGATACATTCATTACTCCGAGAGATATCCTCGAGCTTTCCGTATCAGCATCTCTCAGGTTACTACGGATTATCGATAACTATAGGTTATTTTGATTATTATGAAAATTGATTTTATAACAATATTTCAATTTCTACTAAAAATATATATCCCCGAAAAATAATTCACATACCTATCATGAGTATTCAAGTGACTCACGGTAATATCAGGCTTATATACCGGATATACGACTTTGGCTTCGGCTCCGTATCCGACTAATGTTTTTTATATCACTACTATTAGGTTTTGCATCAATTGTCTATATGTTACTACGTCTTACCTTGAGAAATAATTTTATATATACTAAAAAAAAAATTTTATCTTGAGAAATAATCATATACTACAGGAATCCGGAATCCGGATTTGGATCTCATGACTTCGCATTCGGCTCCGAGAATCCAAGCTTAAGAGTTTTTCTGGAGCCACTATTATTTGAAAATTGATTCGGTTACACTCTTCTGTATCTAATAAATTTTTTTATACAAACACTCAAAAATACTATTTTCCCGAAGAACAAAAATTCAGCGGAGATTAGAGATATTCTTGGCTCCGGATAGCAGTGCTCTCGCGTTATAGCGACTTTGGCTCGGCTCCTCTGATGCCGTACTTTTAACTGTTCTCTAGTAATTGAGCAGTACAATGTTATAACAGCTCAGATGTGTTACTTGAGAGAAATAAATGTCTATTTTCAACGCTCTAAAAAAATATTTTGTACGAAGAAAATATCAATACGAGCAATAATCCGGATACCGAATCCGGATCCTGGATCCGACTGGCAGCTTGTCGGCGCGCAGATCGAGCTAAGAGCTTCTGCACTATTGAAAATTGTTCGGTATTCATTTCACGTCTTCTGACAACTCAATATTTCTCTCCCGAGACAAAATATTGACTTTCAGCATTACGTAAAAACATTACATACTCATGGGTATCAGCAGGATTCGTTGGGCTCCCAGGAATAATCGGCTTTTGGGCACTCCGAGATACTGATAGTATCAGGTCTTCTTCGTGAGAACTTCGGTATTTACAGGAATCTGTATTGCTTTCTACACACTATTTAAACTAATCAAAATAAAGTCTTCTTGATCATAAATTGGTTTTTACACTTAAAAAAATATTCTATCTGAAGTAAAAATTCAATATTACCAGAATCTCGGATCCCGAATCCGGATCCCGGTCCTCCTGACCTTTCAGCTTTGCCTCCGGATCCGACTAAGGTTTCTTTTGCACTATGTTTTCGTTACTCTACAATAGTTCTTTGCCAAGATTTCTCTGGTTATATAACCTCTCTTTTCTCATACCGCAAAAATCATAGTTTTCCTCTGCAAAACAAATTCTTCACCCAGGATGGTTCGTGCTCCTCCCGCGATACGGCTTCCGGATACGACTTCTCTCGGCTTCGGCTCCGATACCCTTTAATGTTTCTACATCTCTTATTTCGACTGCACATTGCTCAGTCTCCACTCGTCTCCTTGAAATTTAAATTTTTCACCCTCCATCAAAATTATCATTCTTTCTCCTGAAGAAATTCATACCCAGCTGCATTCCCGGATCCTCGCGTCACTCCCGTGCATTCCGGATGTTCTCTCTGGGCTCCGACTTCAGCCTCGGCTCCGGATTCGACTAAAAGGTTTCTGCACTTCTTGAAAATTGTTCGGCACGCCTTTTGACAAAGTTTTTCACAAAACAAAAAAATATTTGCCCGAAAAATTCTCCATGACCCTAGGATCCCGGCTCTTTCCGCGCTATACCTCGGCTCCTGCGATATCGTAAACTTTGGCTTCGGTTCTCCTGGATACGACTATGTTTCTAACACTATCTTGAATCACTCTGCTCAGTTCTCATCGTTCTTCTTGATAATAAATTTTTTTCACTCTCTCTTAAATCTAATAAAACAATCTATAAGATTAGAATCATCATACGGTTCACAGTGATTCCGGATCCGGATCTCGCCTGCATCCCGTGTGACCGGGCTAACAGTGACATAGGGCTTCTCGACTTCCTTCGCTCCCGCGAGCTTCTTCGGTTGCTAGGGATTCTCGTTCACAACTCTGCACTATTTCGCACAATTATTGTGTTGTACCCGGTTCGAAAGCGTGTCTTTCTTGTCACAATCCAAAATTTATACACCATAGAAAAAAAGATATTATCATTCGGCCGAAAACATAATCTCAATATCGCAACGCGTTCGCGGTGATCGCAGGGATTACCACGCTCCGGATCCGGGTCGCGATACAGAGTTATGACTATATACGGTTTGGTCGTCTGTTCCGGATTTCCGTTACGGGGAATGGTTTCCGGTGCAACTATTCTGATAACATGTTGCAGTGGAGTTGGACACGTCTTCTGGCAATAAATTTTTCACCTAAAAAATATTTTTTGGAAAGAAATAAACAGGCTCTGGCTCCGGGCTCCGGCTCCGGACTCCGGCTATGGCGGCTTACCGGCTCACGGCTGCGGCTCGGCTGCCGGCTCCGTGCTCCGGCTCCGGCTCAGACAGGACCCGAACCCGGCTTCTAGCTTCCGACTTTTCCGCTCCGGAAATGGGTTTTCTACCGAGGATTCGACTAAGGTTCATGGGTTGGAGGAAATTAGGTATGAGTAACGTTTTCTGGATAATTTTGGTCATCTCACAAAAGAGAGTTCATTCTGCTGCATTATATTTGGGAGTATACACAGGATGCTGATGCTCCTGCGCCAGGGCCGGGTGTCGCCACCGTTGAGCGCGATCAAAGTGCTCACCAGGCTCCGTGTGTATTAGGGTCTCGTTGGTGGGTTTCCGCGCTGGGGACCGGCACGGCACGAATTCCGAGTTTTATATATATTTGAGACTCGAGCTAAAAAATACGCGAGATGGTGGTGGGGAGTTTATTTGGCTGCAGAAGATAGAAAGCAGACTCTAAAAATATAGAGGACCTATTATTTCTACTACAATTCTAAGACTAAATATTTTTTGTTCTAACCTCTAGCAACTGGAATTACACATTTTTGAACTGGAACTCGGTGAATGATTTTGTGTGGTAACTTCGAGTCCTACCGGTACTATAAAAGTAAAATTTCGCTGTATCTAAAGAGGATACATACCCATTTTTAGATATTTTAAAGGAGGTATTTTAAATTAAGGAGGACCCGCATTTGGTTGGGTATTGCGCAGGGAAACAGGCCAATTCTTTCTTACCTAATAATAATATAGAATAATAAAAAATTAAAATGTGAAAAACTATCTTTTTGCTTTTCGACTGGGCATAATACACAGTCAAGAGGAGTCCGAATGATAATAGTCCTCCACTCTTATAGTATGGTACTTTTTTTTCTGTGAGTGTATTTTATTTTTTGTATTTATTAATTTTTTACAATGTCATCGTATCATTTTCCAATTCGATATTGACTTTAGTAGGTGTTGATTAGGTGTTATGTTCTTTATTATTATTTTTTTCATGTTTTTTGTAGAATTTTCATATCTAGGTATCATTTCTCTCATTTTATATATACAATGGATGAACAGATTAGCTTTGGGAATAGAATCCAAGGGGCTATTGCAACGTTATTTATTTACCCACCCGAAACGTCCATTATATATAACAAACCAAAATTAGGCTTCATCTTCTTATTCATCTATAAATGCCGGTTCCCTTGGAACAAATCTATTGCAAAACTATATATATATATATATATATAATATTAATATATATATATAATAATATTACTTTGAGGGTTATATGGGATTCACCTATAACCTATTATTTTGTATGATACCATATATTTACACTTTCACTGGGATTACTACCTATCATATATATACTATAACTTCTTAGACGCATATCAAGTATATAGTTGTTTTCCTGCTCTTATATTCTTCTACTACACCTTAGAATAATCCTTCTTGCGTAATCTTACAGGCGTTCAGTCGCTACTGGCATGCTCGACACCTCGCCAGGTATCCAAAGAGTTGAAAGAATCCTGAAAGATTTCACCCCCGTACTTTAAGTAGGTTTTTCATTATATTACTCCATAGCTAGCTGCTCCCCCTCGGGGAATGCCAGCTGATACATTCAATTCCCTATAATATTACTTATGCGATCTACTTCCTTAGAAGTAAGACTCTTACTGAGTAAAGAACACATTCATTCTTAGCGATATGCTACTTGAAAAGGTTTTAGGAATTGTAGAAGGACCCTTGTCGTAGTTCATAATATGGAAATGGGTCCAATTCTTTAGTATTCAAGCTACTACCGCGGAAATCAAAGTTCAAACTTGTTATCCTTAACGTCCTCTCGGAAATATTATTCTCTTATTTTCCACTCTTGGATGAAATAAGAAGCACCATCCAAAGGTACTATTTTATTACTTCAGAATAGAAAAGCGAAGATATTGAGTCTATTTTAAAAGAAATTTTCCATGCAGAAATATTTCTCCCTGTTGGACTTCATTCGTGTCTAAATAATCCGAGCTAATCCCAAAATCTCTACGTTTCTTGTTGAATCTTCCTTTATGTAAACCGTTTTAAGGTAGCCACGGTAATCTCCTACCTATATCAAAAATAGTAGAAAATAAGAGGGTTTATATAAAATGCTACATTGGCTTCTGTTCATTGCTCTTTATGTCCCCAGAAGCCCAGTAGATTGCACTTATTTAAAGAAGTGCATAATTTTCTTGGTTATACCCCAAGAAAGACTAATACTAGGGACCGTATGACAGGAGTAGAATTTCACATTCCATGTGAAAATACACAACACTGCAAAAACTGCCGGGACCCCAACCAGCGGCTCTTTCCTTAGAGAGTATCTCCGGAGATGTATTGAACATCACGTAGGTTGTGTTACTTTAGAAGACAAGAAGAGGTCAGTAGAAATACAGAGAGACAAAATCAGCTTAAAAAGACAAATCATTCATAAACTCACTCAAGACAAAGGGCAATACTCCTGCTATCAATTTTGTAGCAGAGGCCCGTAGACAACAATACTGTAAGTCCTTTTTAATGGCACTCGAAGCTAAAGTGGGCCTTATCTCAAATATCACAAGTATCAAAACATTCAGGTGAACATAACTAGAAAACCGTTACAAAATAAAATGTCTACAGGTATTATATATAACCAGGAGAATACTGCTTCGTAGCTCATATATAATATCCAGCTAAGCTTAACATAATTTTAGAGGAAGCAAAAGACCTCCTTATAAAAGCCTATCTTGCCAACGTTTTTATGCTGTTGCATTTGTATAGTAAAGGGGTATGACTAAAGAAGTTTAAACCTTAACAAGAATTCAAATCATATACATCACCCTTCCTGTAAAAAAAGACAAGGTAAAAAACTCAACCAACACTATTAACATAGTGCTATGAGACTTATTCTAACATATAAAACATCGCTTCCCACCACTAAAACCTACAGATTTCATACACATTATTTAAGAGAACCATATAAATATCCACAATTTACCCAAAGAACGATTTTTATGAAATACCCTAAATAGAGCTATAACACGTGAATTAGCTAACAAGAAACATTAATTATAGAATGAACATTAATATCAAATTTAACCCAAAAGAAACGATTGACGTATACTACAATGTGCAACAGTGTATTACAGGTACAACATTCACACATCAAAATATTATCAGTATAACTAAAACAATCACTATTTATACTTGAGCCAAAATAACGAGTTACTTGTCATCATTAATCACTCCTCCTCATGGCAACCATCACTTTTCACCACTTTCAAGGAATGCCTTTAAATATTCTTTAAATAAAAAATTAATACATACATCCTACCTATACTAATAATCCTCTCCCTTACCTCTTTAAAGAACGGCCGCTCTCCAAGATAAACGACGAAACAAAAAATACTCTTTAACTGCTGCATAAATGATTAAGTATGAACACACTATAATAAGACGCAACTTCCAACAATAACATTTTCTTTAACAAATTTCGAGCACACGGTCTGCACAGATGGTGGCGAAAATATCTAAGGTAGTAAATCCGACTTTTATATCAAATGTAGGGGAAATGTGGGGAGCTACCAAGGAGTATAGAGTAATATATACTATATATTAAAATAATATAATTATATGATAAGTAATAATAATATAAAATAATATATTAATAATAAATAATATTGATATAATAATAAATATTAATATATATATAAAATATAATATAATTAAATTAATTACATTAATATAATATATAATATAATATATAATATATAGTATAATTATAAATAATTATAATATTATATAAATTAATATATATATATATAATAAATATAATTATAACTAATATATAAATTATATAATAATTATAATTAATTATATTATTATTATATATTAATAATATAAATTTATATAATTATATATTAATAATAAATAAATATATATAATTTATAATAATATTAATAAATTATATATATATAATATATTAAATAATAATTTATAAATAAAATTATCAGCTGCGCCTTTATTACCCGGAATATGAGATGGCATAGACTCATGAAACTTATCTATAAAGTTATGAATGAAAATAAGATATTAGCTAGTGCCCATAAATCCAAAGACTACCACTAGTTGCCACTTCGATATAGCCCAGCTCTGTTATAAAAAAAAGACTACGACACAATGAAACGTTACCCGTTATGGGAAATTTTTCTCCCCCCAACACACAAGGATAATATTGTGGATTAATAATATATTATATAAGAGATAATAAATATAAATATTATTTATCTAATAATTAATATAATATTTATATATAAAATATATATAATATATGAATTATAATATTATATATATTATAATCTATTTATATATAAAATAATTGTAAATAAAATATAATTCCAAGTATATTAAAAGTAATAATAAGTTGTAAATATTAATAATATATTTATAAAATAATTATATAATATAAATAATATATATATAATAATTATATATATAATAATTATATAATATTATATTAAATATTTATAATATAATAATATTAGATATAATATAATGATATAAAATATATAATATATTATAATATATTAAAATTATAATATATATATATATATTAATTATAATATATAATAATTTATAATATATTATATAATATAATATTAAATATTATAATAATATATATGAGAAATAAGTTCAATTTTATTTGAAATCACTACTCTGGAAATTCAAGTATAAGGTTGAGATTCGCATTCAAAGTAATCGCTCAATGTTCTTTCAAATGGATTAAACTTCAGAATCACGATAGTCTAATTTAGCTAAAGCGAACCGAAAGCTAATATATAATTAATAATTTATAATTATAAATTATAAATATTATAACATAATAATTACTATCAAATTCAATTATAATTTATAAAGTAAAGTATTATAACAACAATTATAATATATAATTCTAGAAATTATGACAATTAATTATAATAATTTTATAATTTATAATATATAAATTAATATAATATATATATATATATATGAAATATATATATTAATAATAAATATATATATAATGATATTATATTATATAAGATTAATAATATAATGTATAAATAAAAATAATAATAATTAAATATCTAATCCTACAATAATTAATAATAAAAATAATTGCCTAAAACAGAAATTTTTGCAATTTTATATATTCATTTTATCCTAATATACATACATATTGAATTATAATTTTGTAAATTATAATTTTACATATTCGCTTTACGGTTATTCAATATAATATCGATTAAATATTAAAATATAATATAATTATTAACTATATTATAATATATAATTAAATATAATTTTTCCGGAATTTTTAAACTTATAAATTATATAAATATATATATACTAGTAATAATATTAAAAATTATATATAATTATATAATATATAATATATGTATTAATGTAATTAATTAATATAATTAAAAAATATTAGTACAGTATATATAAATATAAATAATTACAAGATTTTTATAATATCAGCATTTTGTCGAGTCCAATAACGCTCCGCTCTCGGTAATTCGAATCCGGATCACGAGCTCTCGAATCCGTGATTCGATTTACGGATTCGAATCGAAAGGGTGCTGCGCATATTGCTCCGGACTTCAGATTACGGATTCAAGGCTTTCCACACACACGGATTCGGATTCGGTATCGGAATATCCCGAATCCAAGGTGCCTGCGACTTCGGGATATTCTGGATTCGATTCGAAGCAGTTTCTTACTCCATAAAGAAGGAATTCGGATTCTAGCGAGTTTCACAATCCGGACTATCTGATACAACCATTTGATGGTCAAGTTTCTTTATCGAGATTTAAAAAAATCATCAAAAAATAATAAAAAAACGAGACTAAATAAAATTGCATCAAACTAATTATAGGAGCCCAACCACAGGAGTGCTGTGGGAGCCATTCAATGCAGTGGCGTAACTTACGGGGACCGCAAAGGCTGCAAATGCGGGAAGAGGCTACGTGCTGATAGGGGCCCGGTGCATGTTGGTGGCCGAGATTGCCCAGTGGAGTTTTCAAGTTTTATATTTCAATTGGTTTGCATATACTAACTAAAAATCGATGAAAGATCAAAATAGGCAAATGGGTTGAAAAACCACATGTTATTAAATTTTTGAATCTGTATATTCCTCAGTCGTTTTTTCAATACACTTATAACTATAGAATCTCTTAAACTTTGTTTTCCTGACATATATTGCCAGATTTTATTTCACGCTTTTATCCTTATATGAAAAAATTAAAATCGCTTATTTTATAATAGCCTTCACATTTAAAATGAAATAATTTGAAAAAGATACTATGCAACTGTTTCCTGGCCTGTATGCACTAATGCCAATAACAATCAAATTCAAGTGTCATTGATGATCTTAATTTAACTCAGAATAGAAGTTCTCGTAGAACTAAACGTATCATTTTTGATGAGCTAGTCAAGGATGAGCATATTTATTAGATGAGATTAAAGCTTTAAAAAAAAGCTTAGTTGCAAGCGTCTACAATTGGGGGAAACGTTTTACAGATTTGTTGTTTGAAGGGAAATTTGAAGAGATTGGTTCCTATTTGAATTGGATTTTTTCTTCAGATATCGATATTATCGAATTTAAAAAAGATTTAGCATTTGAAATTTTTGATTATATGCAGTACCGTAATTTTAGCAAGGAGTTAATAAACTTGGTTGAAAAAATGATAATTTGGACTAACATCTCTGAGGAAGAATGTAAAAATTTCAAAGCAGAATTTGCACGTAGTAATGAAGTAATTAAATATTATAGTGAGTTAGTTGCTCAAAGACAATTATCTCCACCATATGCGCTTATTTGACTTGCTCTTGACTTAGCATGTAACTGTGGCAAAACAGTGACGCAGCGGAAACATATTATCCAAGATAACTTAAAAACAAAAAAAAACATATTAATACTTTAAATAATGCACAGTGAAGAGAAATTTAGAGGAGAGCTCTTACGAGTGAATCCCCTTATAATTTTTATTGTGTTCTAATTATAACTAATAACTTATGGACAAATTAAATCAATTTCGGAATTTATCCAGCACTGATTTTATTTAACCACCTATAAAATAATAAATACAAAAAACTTAATAATGTAGCTATATTTTTTATTTGAGTACCGCATAAAACTGTAATGTTTTCAGAGTAGTAGTATAATTTATTACATGTCTGTAGTCCATATTCTAATTCAGTATTTTATTCAATTTTATTATCTAAAAACACCTCATTGTATATTTTTTGACATATTTATTTTTCAAAACTACCTTCATTAAATTGTGGAAAAATGACTTCAAACTTAAGAAAGAAGGGCATCATAACTTTTATTTTTTTTCGTTATATTGAGTTTTTTTTGTGATATAAGCGTTTTCCAATTTCCTAATTAATTTTAAAAAATAATAGAAGAGTTCTTTTTTATTTAAAAATGTGCTTTTCTTTTACACCTTATTTTTGTTTCGCGACCACGAAGTTTGAGAAAGTTTCCGAGGTATAATGTAAGTAGTAAGAGACTGCATATATGTTATTAATATCTTAAAATATAATTTTCTTATGCGTTTGATTTATAGAAAATTTATATAATATGTATTAGCTTTAGTTGAGTATTCAAAAGTGTTATCTAATTAAAAAAGATGCATCTTGCCCAGCTATACAAGCTCCACGACAAAATGAAGACAAATATAAAATTAAAAAAAATATAAATCAATTTTCACGTATAAAAACATTTTGGGAATTTATTTTTAAAGGGGATGAAATTGACTAATATATTATTATTTCTAAACACAATCCTATACGATCAACATCAATTTTTCAGGGCTTCTATAGTCGGTCGAGATGAGAAACTTTGTATATAATCTATAGATAATATATTTTTAGATATATACTCAAATAAAAAAATTATTATTAATTATAAATATTCCAGCCAAAATATTACTTGATAAATATGTATTCAAGCGATGGTCAAATAGCTAATGCATATACAAAAGAGATTATATCTAATAATAAAAATGTGTACTTATATTTCACGCTAACATATGACTTCTAGAAAAATTTACATATCACTTATCGATCAAGAAACAAAAATAAAATTAATACTTAAATTATTTATCAAATTTTAAAACGCAAAAATAAGTTATTTTGAAATATTGGACAACGCTGAAAGCACATAAACAAAAAATCGAGAAAAAATACAAATGTAGACTTATTGTTAGGCATAGACCCATACTATGCATAATTTTCAAAGTTATTGAAAGTCAATTTGAAAAAAATTTCTGAGAGTTAGATACAGAAAAAGTATAATAAACATAGGGATATTATATTGAATAACACACTCAATAAAAATTCTTAGAAGATATGACTACAGACATAAGAAATAAAAATCAAACTCCGAAAAAACAATTTTATAGAGGGCAAAGAAAAGTCTAACAGTTTTGAGTATGTTATCGGGTCAAAACTTGCAGAAAATAATATCGAGTATTTTTATAGTTATCATATTTTTTTAGGGGGAGTGAAAAACTTGGGCATCTCTCAAGCTGATGCCGCAAATATTTGACAACTGTCCTACAAATATATAATATTTTATAAGTGTATGAATACATCCAAAACAAATTGACATCAGAGAGGTTATTAATACTTGTGCATATCGACCCAATATGCAGAGGAGAGGGCGTACTTTCCAGAGAGGCTATGTAAAAGTAAAAAACCATCTCAATATCTTTTCTGATTAATTTATTATGTTTCTATAAATTGAATATTAATTACATTATATAGATATTATATATATATATAATATATATATATTATATAAATTAGTATATATAATATATATAATTATATATAATATATATATTATAATATATATAATATTAATAAATTTAATATATATTCTATAAATAATTAACTATTATAACTAATATATATTATATATTAATATTAATATAATATATATATATATAATTTATTACGTAGATAGAGGAAGATAATAACTTGATATATAGTATAATTACAAAATAAGTTTGTTTATTATGTATTTAAGAGGTTGATGAAATTCTCTTTCCCATGAAAATAATAATATTTAACGTTTGGTTCCAAAAATAAATTACTCATAATATATATTATATAAATTATATAAATTAAATTATTATAATTAATATTTATAATATAATATAATAATTTATATTATAATTAATATATAATATTATAATAATATTAATATATAAATTTATTATATATTATATAAAATAATATTAAATAAATAATAATATATAAGTATTAAATATATAATAATTATAATAATAATTATTATAAATGGGGCCCAAAATTTTAAATTTTGCGAGAGGGCATCCGCAATTTTGCGTTAACGATCCAACTATAGAGTCAATCAAAGATTAGCATATTTCATAATTTATTTTTGGACTAATCATAATACTGCATAATAGAGGAAAAGTTTACTTCTAGAATACAATTTGAGAAATAACTAATAAATTTATAGAGAATATATGTTAAAAAATCAATGAACAATGGGTTCACAAATATTTGGAAGTACTCATCGTACTCGAATACCAAATTTTACACATCAACCCAACTATAAATGGATAAAAATTCGGAAATATATCATAGATCACGATTTAGACCATATAAAACCTACCAACTGTAGAGATTTTATTGACATCTCTAAAATAACGTTGTTATTTATTTGATGGTGTTATTTTCAACTTTCATTTCTTAAATCATTCTTTAATCAGAAATTCAAGTTATTTTTCAAAACCAAAATGTTTTTGACAATTTTTTACATAGAATCAACTCACCAGAATTTTTTATTTCGAAATGAACTATCAAACTTGAAGGTATGCATATATGGGAACTCATTACCCATGGCAAAAGTCATTCGAAAAGTACTTTTATGATTTTTTTGAGTTATTTGAGTGACTTCAGCGATGTTGTCACAATAATTTTTAACACCAACTGTTTTTTTTGGGAAATATATTATAAAAAAAAATATGAAAAATAATTGTCGAATGCAATAAAATAATAATAACAATATTATAATTTTTTTTCTTGTTATTGGAGTCGAAGTGGATGAAAATTTTCAGGGCATTAAATATAAATCATAGCCCTATCTAGTTCTTTCATTTCATTACTTAAATAATTTCATTACTTAAATATATATTCATTCATATATATTATCTTAAATATTCATTAGCTTTAGATTTGTTTTTGTAAATATTCAAAAAAAAATATTTTAAACATGAAAATTTTATTAAAAAATTTATACAGTATGCTAGTAATTAAATACAATAAAAAAAATTATTTAAGTAAAATGGTGTATCATCTCCACGTTTATACAAGCCCTAAATAATTTGATGTTGATTGAGAATGTCATGATGTAGAAATAATATAAAATAATTTTTCAAACTTAAAAAGAAATATTTTAAAAGCAATTTAGAAAAATAAGTGAAATATATTGAGATGCTATTATTTATATAGAAATCGAGAGATAGAAATTTAAAATATCAAAATTTTTCAATTGGGCTTATAAAGTCGGACGAGAATAGCTCAGATCTGTTATATATCTTAGATAAATGTATTTTTGTAGTATTTCAATAGAATTGTTTTGGAAATTTCCAAAAAGTTTTTATTTTTTCGAAATATTTTCTTCTTTAAATGTACAGAATTTTAAAAGAGTAACATATAATCAAGAAATTATCTAAGTAAAATAAATTGGTGCAATCTCTCTCCCAGAACTACATTACGCTCTGAAAATTTATAATCTCACATCGCCTACAGGAAAAATTGATCGCAATTTATTCTATTATATAAAATCCCCCAAAAAGTGGGTTTTTGGAAATGAGAATCATAGAAACAAACTCAAAAATAATCGTAAAGGTGACTTTTGTAGATAATGGACACATCTAATGCATATTTCCAAGAGTTTGAGTCATTTCGAAAAATATTCTAGGAGTTGATTCGTAGTCAAAACTATTGGTATATGAAGTTGCCCACAAATATAATTGGCATGGGACCAAAGATCACAAATAAAACTACTCAACCAGTCGACTGACAAAAATAATCTACAGTATTTGGTAGGTTTATAGGTGTCAATAAAAATTGGCTATAATTCACGTAATTTTATAACCATTCGTTAGTGGTAAATGACAGTCCCGCTTTAATCATTTAGTTTACCTATTTACTTTTTTAATATTTATATTAGAATAGTTGTTGCTTATTTATTAAGATAGTATATAACTGAACAAAATTATAGTTTTAAATTAACTTATTTTAAAAATTTAATAAAAGGTAAGCTTAAGAATTAAAAGCTTCAATTTTATGGCAGTATTTTGGGATAGCTATTATTTAATATACAAATATAATAATATTTAAACTATATTATTATATTAGTCTTTATATATAATAATTTTTAAATTATGATAATATTATCTTATTAGATATTATATATATAACTAATATATAATATATTATATAGTATTTAATTTTTATATATATATATTATCTATACAGGGTAACTATATTTTTAGCTAGTATATATAATAGTATACACTTAGAGAGCGATTATTTTAATCTATTGCGGTATGTCTCTCAAGCTTCTCCAAGTGTGGTCAGAGTATTTATTAGAGCTTATTCCATATAAATATACTATATACATCGTATTTATTATATTAAAGTACACTATCAAGACTATGATATATAAATAATTATAACTTTATATATATAGTAAATATAATAAGATTAATATATTATAAATATATAGAGATATATAGTTTAAATATATCAATGCAATTATAATTATATACATATATCCTTTTAAGTGCTTTATCCCCTAATGAGCCAGGTGTGGTCGGGCGGGCCGGTATCGGAACTCTAAGGTACGCTCCCCCAACCGACGTTGTCTGTCTAGTAGAACCTCTCACGATTATTGGAGGCCCCTGGTAGTCAAACTCCATACTTGAGCTACGATAGTGGGAGAGTATTGCACACCCGCGCGTCTCTTCATTCTTCAGTAGTAATGTAAGTAGTTAAACACGGAAATAGATATATTATATATATATGATAGTATATATTTATTTATATATATATATTAATTTTATAATATATTAATATATATATATATATTATTATATACTATATATATAGATATATATAAAATATACTAGAAACATTTTTTATGGTAATTAAATGATTAATATTTAAAAATAAAATATTTTTATTAAACAATAGAATGTCAAATACAATGGATGGAAAATCCACAATATAGAGCAGTTTCTATTGTACTATTCATTAAATTTCTTTGGGTTTAAAAAGAAACAATCTAATAATATTAAATCAATAAAATAATCATTAATAATTGTCAAAACAAATTTTTCTGTGCACAACTCACATAGCCCACCGTTATCTTCTACTTCATAGTACTATAGAAGCAAGTCTTGATCCTCGGCAGAGTTATCACTGAGAGCTCTACTGTAGCTGGTGGTTGCATGGCTGGGCGAGTTAGTATCTCAAAAGCTTTTTCGTCGACGGAAGAAAGGTTCTGGTCTCCTTTACGACTTGGGAGACTGTCTTTTGTTCTCACTACTCTTATATCAGTTCTGTCCTTTACAAAATTGTTTAGGTGAATACTACATACAAGTTTCATAATTATTTGCTAAAGTGTAAAAACTATAATCCAACCTGTCTTTTCCTTTAACTCATCGATGTTATGAAGTTAACTGTGAGGTGTTTGTTTGTTGCAGGTGTTTCAGTAGAAACTCCAGTTAATACGGGTTAAATAATATCCAGATTCGGAAATTATTATAGAGAATCTTCTCTAACAAGAAGCTCTGTGAGGAAATTTGTTGCTTGAGATATATGGTTGCTAAAGAGACGGTGACTGCTGCCATATCATAACCTTAAACTAATTACATGGTTAATATTCATTAATAATCAAGTTATCCCAGTTTGGCTTACCAGTATACGATTTGATTAGCTTTTTATTATTTATACACACTTTCCTCGGTTAGATTTTTTTTTATCTTTCCGATGGCTCCTAAGTCCTAACCATTTCCACAATGTGTTGAATGTGGCTTAGCGAGTTTATAAACGAGATATATCAAATATAAGTTTTGAGATTGAGTAGTGCTTACATACAATGGTCATCTATAATATTACTGAGGCAAGATATTTATATTCAGGTCGATCTATATATCATATGACTAATGATGATACTGATCAGACTTACATGCCTATAGCTTGAAATATTGCAAACTGAGAAAAGCGCTTTTATTCCTGTGGCGTGTATCTATACTATCCTCAATGGAAATGAGTTTTCATATATATGCTTTGCATGATATCGTTAACAAAGGGTGCTTCCTATAATATACACTTGATGCACTTGTGTTAGTTATATTTTTATATATTATAATATAATTTATTAATATATATTATATATATTATAATATATATATAATTATTATAATATAATATCATATAATATATATATATATTATATAATATATATTAAATTAATATATATAATATTATTAATATAATATATAATATATATATAGTATTAATTATAATATAATATATAATATATATATTAATATATATATATATTAATATATATATATATATAAATGATGCGGGTAACATCCGCATACCACAAATCCATATCTAAATAAATACAACAGATACAGGGAATAAGGAATACATATGTTTGAATGAGTAGTAATAAATTATTTTAGTTAAAGAAAAAAATAGATCATATTCTATAAAAACCACAATATGCTTGAGGCAGGAAAGGAATATTATTTTTATGTAATCCTGAGTAATACTTTGGTTATAGAAATGTAAAAATAAAAAAAATATATTGATAATTAATTATAGTAATATGAGTAAGAAAGCCTATTTAGAAATAAACTTTTATTATATATATACTCAGATACTCGATTAAAATAAATATAAGACTTTATCCTTAGTATATAGGTTATAATTTTTTTTTTTATAAACTATAAAGACTACACATCACATAGGGTTATATATATATATATACCTAGAATCCACGAATGAGCTGGAGAGTTCGGGGTCTCTATATATAGCCTTTACCGTGGAACTACGGGGTAAAGGATATTTTCCCCCTATCCAGGAGTGAGGGTTCTGCACGCGGCACTCAATATTTTATAAATAAACCCCTGGCTCATATTTGTAGGGTGGGTGCGCAGCAGGCTGTTACCAGCCCGCCACAGCACGCCTATATCAGCGCAGAGGTAACTAAGCTGTGTAGAATATCGACTCTCTTCTAGTTATAATTACAGGACGGTCCTCGAGTTCACCCTTAGCGGGAGTCCGTGTAAATAACCATTTACATATAATATACTACTCACTGATTAGTAATATAGATAGAACATATGGAGTAAAGTATACTATTACATCATTTAATTATTTTAATATTGAATAATATAATTTATATGCTACATAACTACATGAGCAGTGTTTAAAATATACATACATAAATTTAATATATATTATATAATTATATTATTATATATATATATAATATATATATATATTATATATATATATAATATATATTTATAATATATATATATATATATTTATATTATATATTATTATAATATATACTCTGTCCCCCGATGGCTCAGAGAGCTCCCTATAAAAAAAATTTAAAAATTTTAAATGAATGAGTTTTCAATTTATTTTTTTATTATTATTTTTTTTTTACATTTTAA
>JABUQX010020542.1:30000-34342 GCA_015478945.1 Trachelipus rathkii | reverse complement strand
ATATATATACCGCTAAAAGCGGAAATAAGTGTATTTGAGTAAATTAAATTATAATTAATATACTATAATAAATAATTAATAATATATACTAAATATATAATATATATATTATATTCTAATATATATAATATATAATATATATTATACTATATATTATATATTAATATATATATAATATATAATATATATATATTTATAATATATTTCAATATAAAATATATATATTAGAAAAGTATATACTATATATACTATATTATATATAAATATTATATTATAAATATATATATATATATATATAATATAATATTAATAATATATATTATATAACTATATATTTATATATATTATAATATATCATAATATATACGATACTATATATATATATAATATAAATTATTATATTATATATATATATATATTATATATACGGTTATAACTTATATAATATATAAATATATAAATATAGTATAATATAATACTATATATATATATTAATAATATATATATATTATCTAATTAATATATTACTCTATTATATATAATATAATATAATTATATATATATATACTATACTAATATATATATAAATTATATTATATATATATATATTTATATATATATATTTAATTATTAAATAATATATATATATATATATAATATCACATTAAATATATATATTAATAATATAATATTAATATATATATATATTAAAATATATATATTAATATATATATCATATATAATATTTAACCACTTTAATTTACTTTATCTTAATTAAAGCTAACTGTTATATTATTTTTACAATTCAGATAAATTATTATATCTAATAATAAATCATTAAACTATAATATAACACATCAGGGAAAAGAAATACAATTGACTTGGATCATATACTATGCTGGTCCATATATTTAGATTGACGGAAAATGTTAAAATAAAATAAAATAAAAAAAAAAAAAATAAATAATATATAATAAAAAATAAGAAGAGAATAGTAAAAACATTATGGATCGAATAAACACTCACAAAGTTACTAAGCGAACACAGTGTAATCGATTTCGATGAATCTTCCGATGAGTCATCCGTTCAAGAAGTCGGAGAGGGACGTGATGCAGAGGGTGTTGAAAAGGAGAATGAGAGAGTAAGAAGTATAAAAAATGACATATAAACACTAGAATTAGTAGGTTACGGCATATTAGGATTTTTTTAGGGAGGAGTTGGGAATGAGTATTCAAGTTATTAGCTCACTATGAAGGCATAACGTGTCACTTATTATCATGCCTTTATATAGGGAGATGCCTATTTATAATAAGAGCAGGGACTGAAGGAGATCAGAAATAGTTAATAAGATGTCAGTGAATAAAACTTATTGCATAATAATTCTTATCATAATATATATCTATATACTATATATTAATATCTTATAATATATATAATACTCAACCTGTTCTGATTATATTTAATAAATCCTGTGGCCTATTTATTTATAATAAACTTCCTAATAGGGCAGCTCCTACGACTCTCTCACACGGGAGCTTATGAAACGCATATGATGTGTGACGCCTTGCGAGAGCCGACGGGGACACCGGAGGGGGACGTTTTCCCCAAATACACGTAGGATAGGGGGCGGAGGAGCGCCCGAGAACCCGAATACTGGAAGACGCTCCCGCGCGCAGGAAGGGAGGGGATATAGTCGCCTAGACCTCCGTAGTTCACAGCACACAGCGTTACGCCGAAGAGAACCCGGACTCGGCCATAAGGTGCGGTAACCCCTGGGCGTATTCTTAGTAAAAAAAAAAAAAAGTCAAAATTAAAAAGTCTATTTATTTTACGAGTAACCAATAAAGGTCTCTAAATAGGCTCTCTAATCATATCTACTATAATATTAACAATAATTTTTTTTTTTTTTTATATTTTTTCATTTCCTATCTAAAATTTTACAGGATTCCAAAAATGTTTTACACTTTTTTTTATTGTATCTTTTTTTTTTTTTTTTTTTTTTTTTTTTTTTTTTTTTTTTTTTTAAACAATTTACCTTTGTTTAAATTGGAGCAGCATTCCAGCAATGTATTCCTTTTCCTAGTAGCTGTAGTTTTTGAGATATGAGAATGGAATTGAAGAAATTTTTGCTGTTAATGAAATACATTTTTCCCATATATATATATATATATATATATATATATATATATATATATATATATATATATTATATATATATTTTATATATATCATATATATATATATATAAGATTATTAACTTTAATTTGTATTTTAACAATATATATACTATATATATATATATATATAATATATATATTTATATATGTATATATATATTTAATATATATATATATATATATTATTATATAATTTTATATATAATATATATATATATATCATAATATATATATATTATACTATATATATATATATATATTATATACTATATTTATAATATATAGATATATATATATAAGGGATTCGGAGCAGGCAAATTTTTTCCGGCTCCGACTCTGGTTCCGGCTCTATCATTTTAAAATTAACCTGCTCCAACTCCGTCTCCAGAATTTTAAAATTATCAGGCTTTGGCTCCGGCTCCAGCGTTTAGAAATTACCCGGCCCCGGCCCCGGCCCCGGCTCCGGGTCCAGCACCTAATTATAATTCCCTCTCCATTTACACTTATGAAATCATTAATTCTCGGTTACAAAACTTTTACAGTATGAAGAAATTGAATGTTTATTAATGACATTTTTATTAACTTACAATTAAAATCTTAAAAAAATATTTTATAGTAAATAAGATTTTTAAGAAATACAAAAAAGAATAGTTCACTTCCTTCCTAAATTTTAATATAATTCCCATTTTGAGCGATGAACTGCCTGTGCAGTTACGCAATATAATGTTATGAATAAGTTGTTTTTTTTGTTTCTTTATTTTTTCATTAAACGGAAAAGTTATATTTTAGCTTTATCCTAAAGTTTAAAATAATTCCTCTTTAAACTATGTTCTGCCTGTACATATCCATTATAATTTTATTCAAAACAGATTTTATATTTAAAAAAATATAATTCACCATCTCCCTAAATTTTAAAATGATTTCTCTTTAAACTGACTAAACATATTAATTATAAATTTATTCTACACTTAAAAATAAAACTCATTCAATAAAATCTTCCTTAACGATATCCTTATCTCTGATTTTTATATTTTTAAAGCAGAAAATAAGCTCTCAGCGTTCACTTGTGTAAGCCGCATCTTGCAAAATTTTAGTATAGCTAGTGATTGCCCCTTTTCTTCATTTAATATAATTCCTTATGGAATTCTACTTTGTATTTTTCTAGTGGAATTTTAGTTTGAAAGTCTTTTACTGGTAGATTGTCTTTTTTCAATCGCTTTTCTGCATGTTTCAATTGGTCCCATTGACAAATTGGACTTCACCTTCATCTGACAAGGGAAGATTCTTGAAACTGTTAACCTATCTGACTCAGATCCAGATTTCAGTTCAATAGTGCTATTCATTTTAAGTCCTAGTTCGCAAAGTACATTTTTAGCTTTCAATATCAGATCTTTGGCTCTGAGAAAGATTCAGAACTGTGGATCAAGACAGATTTGTGACAAAAAAAAATTTTCAGTAAACATTCTTTCCATTCTTTTCATGAAATTTTTTATGTTATTTCATTAACTTTTTTGTTATTTGCTGAAATCTCATATCTATGAAAAATTTTCCTGCAGACAAGTCTTCTGTTTGAGTATCTTTTGCTGTAAATTATGGGTGTTTTAATAATTCTTTGAGAGGTTTGATTTGTTTCTACTGACAATCGGAAAGAGAAAGTTCAGGAGCACCAGCAGCCATCATATAAATTTAATATTTTAGCAGAAGAATGATTTCGAGCATTAGACATGTACTTCCCCATCTTGTCTCTTTAACTAAGATTGCCACTTTTACAGCTTGTTGCTTTAGAAACTCATTAATTATGGGTACGTGCTGCTTTTGCCATTTGTCTCGCCTTGCTTATATGATTTATTGTATGAGTATTGTGGAGACAATACGCCCTGCTAACTGTAAAGTGTGACCTCCACACCTCATGTGTGCAGTGCTAGCTCATCGTAATTTAGTCTTTAAATAGTTTTATCAAGTTCATTCTTCGTTTTGATATTCAATAAAATAAGCATCACATTTAAAAGATTCCTGTTCCTCATCATCATTGTCATTATTTAATTTTTTAATTTTACTGATCATGTCTGATGCGTTATCTGTAAATAAGCTAATTTTCTGGCTCTTATTATTTCGATTTCTTTTAAAGAGTCAATAACAAATTTATGGATATATTACTCAAAATG
>JABUQX010020542.1:0-25000 GCA_015478945.1 Trachelipus rathkii | reverse complement strand
TGATATGTTGGAAAAGTGGGGTTAGATTGAGTTTTGTAGGTAATATTAATCACTTTACCGATATTAATTAGTGTACATTGTTAATGCTAGCAGATTATTCCTGCATAATGTATAGTCGGTTTGTTGATCTACATTATATTCTTAGTTCAGGTTATGATATGTTAGCTGTATTGATGTGAAAACTTTGTTATGCTAGCATTTATTCGTTGGGAGTATGATAGTTAGGTGATGCTATGATAATTTATTGTTAAATACTACTATGATAATATAAAATTAACATTTCTATGTTAGAGATATGCTTAACAAAGTGTAAATAAGGTACCTTTTGTAGGTAATACTAGTTACTTACTGTTGTTAAGTATGGAACTTTGTTATTGTTATCAGTTTATTCGTGAGAAATGTATGTTAGATTTGTTGTTGTACATTAAATTCTTAGTTCAGGTTATATGTTAGCTTTATTGATGGCAAAACATGTTTATGTTAGCATTTACTCTTTGAAAACTTTGTTACGTTAGCATACATTCGTTGGTCTGTATGATAATTAGGAAAGGTTATGATAAATTTTTGTTAAATGTTACTAATGTAAAATTAACTTGATATGTTAGATATGCTAACTAGTGTGATAGATACCGTTTTTGTATGCAATGTTACTTACTTTGTTTTAAGTATGGAATTTTGTTAATGTTAGCAGTTTATTTGTGCGTTAGTTATGTTAGGTTTCTCGTTGTACATTATATTCTTAGTTCAGGTTATGTAATGTTAGTTTATTGAAGTTGAAAAACTTTGTTTCGTTAGATATATTGTTGATCAATAATGATAATAGCTAGGTTTATGATAATTTTGCTAAATATTAACTATGCTAATGTAAATTAACATTAATATGTTAGAAATATGCTTGAAAAGTTTGTAAAATAGGGTGCGTTTTGTATGCAATGTTAGTTACTCTACCGCTGTTAAGTATGGACCTTTGCTAGTGTTAACAGTTTATTCTTGTGTAAGGTGTGTTAGGTTAGTCGTTGTAGATTATTTTCTCAGTTCAGGTTATTCTAAGTTAACTTTATTGATGTGAAAACTTTGCTACGTTATCATATATTCGTTGGTCAGTATAATAGATGTATATATAAAGTATTTATTTTTATGGTATGTTTTTATAAAAAATTATACTCGAAATTTAACTTGAAACAATAGATCAATAGATCTTAGAAGGGTGTACTGTAAATCTTTCACCGTAAAATTTACGGTAATTGGCCGACAACTTGAGCTGCCAGCCAATTACCGGGAAAAATACGGTTACCTTATACTAATAAAATACGGTCAACGTTTTCAATACAGTAACCGCGACCAAGTTTTATCAAATAAGGTAGCCGTACTTTTTTACGGTATTTGGTTGGCAGCGCGAGATGCCGGCCATTTACCTTAAATTTCACGGGAAAGATTTACAGTGTGGGAGGGGAGGGGTGGTTGGTTTCATTTACTGATTTACTGCTTTAGGGTGTGTAAAACTCAAGATTTTTTTACCTTATAAACATAAACAGAATAAATATTTAGTGAAAACAAAAATGATTTAAACAAATAAAACATAAATAAATAAAAATTTGTTATGTTTATAAAAAAATGATATTCAATAGATTTCAATAGATCAATAGATCAGTAGATCAATAGAACAATAGATCATCATAGCTGGATGGTCCGGAAGGGGTGGGTGGTTTGATATGCTTATTTAAGGGTTTTCTGCTTTAGGGTGTGTAAAACGCAAATTTTTTAAGTTATAAAAATAAGAAGAATAAATTTTTTTAGAAAAAACAAAAAATAATTTAAACTTTACACACGGTGTAAGAGCCGCCCAGACCCAAAGCCATTGAAGCCGTTTATACAAAGAGAGATGAAAAAATTGGAATCCCATAAAACCCGAGGAAACCTAGTGGCAACCTACTCGGAAACACTATAGTGAATTCCACCGACTATACTATCCGGTCAGCCGCCGCTACGACAATGATGGATTGACTCCATCGACGTAGGTAGGATTGATGCTCGCTATTTGCGCTGGTCTGGACGTCCATGCAATGCAATTATCCTTCGAATCAATCCAAAATGATATTATGCTGAATGAACTTAGTGCTCTGTCTTGATCGTAGTGAACTCAGTGTGTCCTTGTAATGCCTGCCATACCAGGCCGGGATGCCATGGCGTGGATTTGTCAAGGTCGCGATAACGCTGCGTTGTCTCTAATGTTCTTGAGTGAATAACGTTACTGGTTGGCTTTTCATCGTCAGAAAACCGTTTCTCCTTTAAGCCCTTCATCTGTATATCCATCCTCAGAGCCCCTTATTTGCCTTACCTTAAAGCGACGATTCGAGCAGGAACTAATACTCACCAGTCATATTACTTAACCGCGACCGACCATGGGTATCCTAACCAAAAAACCAAAACAATAAAAAAAAAAAAAAAAAAAAAAAAAAAAAACAAAAACAACACAAAAACAACCCGCCACACAACAAAAAAACCACTACCCCGACGCCCAACAAACCAACCCAAAACCAAACACAACCCAAAAAAATCCCCCCCCCCCCCCCCCCTACCCCCCCCCCCACCCCCCCCACCCCCCCCCACCCCCCCCCCCCCCCACCCCCCCCCCCCCCCCCCACCCTACTCCACCCCCATAAGATACAAGCCAAAAACAAAGAAAACAAAACTACAACCAAAAAAAAAAACCAACAACACAAAAAAACACACGGCAAATCCGCATCAAATAAACCCCCCCGCACCAAACACTAATATCCCACCGCCCCCAGAAAAACACCAAACCCCCCCCTACCAAAAATAAATCCAAACAAAACACCAACCAACTCATAACATTGAACGCACAAGAAGAAAAAAACACAAAAAAAAAAAAAAAAACCAAAAAAAATAACAAAGAACTAAAAAAACAAAAAAAAAAAAAAAAATAAAAACCCAGCAAAAAAGAAAAAAAACAAAAAAACAAAACAAAACAACCAAAAACAACAAAAAAACAGAAAAAACAACACACAACTGCAACCAACACTACAAGAGTAGTAACCAAGTAACAACCACACACCAACAAATGATATGGTATACATTTAACTGAATTTAACTGCTTTAGGATGTGTAAAATGGCATCATTTTAGATCACTTAGTTCCAATCCAATCTAGTTATCCGTTAGTGAGGAAAAAACAAAAAATGATTTAAACAAAAAAACATAAACTAACAAAAAAAAAAATTTGTGTATGTTATAAAAAAAAATGAGGATTCTCATAGATCAATTAGAATCAAAAATAGCAATCAGTAGAATCACAAGTAGACAAAATAGAATCAATCCATAAGCTCGGCGATGGTCCGGAAAGGGAGTGAGTGGAATTGAAATATGGCTTATATATAAGCCGGTCTTCTGCTTTAGAACGTGGTAAAAAACGCAAAACCTTTATAAAATATATAAAAATGAAGAAATAAATAAAAATCTTATATTAGTAAAAAGAATTTTGTGAACCGATAAATTTAAACAAAAGTTACTTGAATTATTTTATTTTTTCTAAATAAATAAATATAAAAAATGACTGAAATCTAACATACAGATCTTTAAAGAAAATCTTACATTTCTGTAAAGCGCGAACTCTACGTGTAGGAGCTCCTCACTGGCCATTCAACTATCACTAGACTCCCTACGTTCACCAACGGACCAGCGCATCCTCTATTAAAGACTATCCTCATTCCGCACCCGCTTACTCAAAAACAATACTTCCAAAAACTAATTAACTCGGCCTAAAATTTCTCTGGTCCCCTATATCATCTCCTTCTATCAACACACAAACCGAATAAACCACTATAAAGACTTCATCATCTCCTGACCAAACAATCAAGCAATTATATAGAAGAATATATAAACACGATTACTTCATGACGAGCTTCGACATCAAAGAGAATTCTAGACAATATATTCCACCACTTATATCTGAATCCAGACCCATACGTATATACTTGACAACCAGCATTTTTAATTCCACTCTCTCAATTTCAGGGTTAATGCACATAGAAAGGAGTTAGATGCCATTACCAATTAGCCACTCAAGCTAACTTATTTAATCTTTAATAAAACGCCCTCTATGAACAGGCTGACCCTCCACTAGCCATGAAGGTTCTCTTTAAGTGCTCCTTCTAGCCACAATGGACCTATTCTCCATTTAATCACATCGCAAAAATTGTTAATAAAAATGTCAAACCCTCCCTCATTTAAACCTCCTTCTACAGAACCCGGTATATAAAACGATAACATTTTATACTATTTAGAAGATAAAAATAAAATTCCAGAGTTTTCAATATTATAGGAATTCACAGCTACCTATCATTACTTTTACACATGAAGATGAAAGCAATAACTATACAATATATATACCGGTTGTAGCAGAAAGAAGAAGAATTTCACAGAACAACATAATCCGATAATCCCATTCCTTTTACACTAAAGGTAATGGAAACATATTTAGATTTATTTGCCCTCTTTTTTGATGATGCATTTGTCTCGAAAATTGTTATGTACACAAACAAGTATATGGAAAATTTGCGTAAAGAGAATAAAGCTGAAACTCTAACGATATCAAAAACAACACCTGAGGAACTGAAAGCTCTAATAGGTATACTGATTTTAAGTGCTGTTAAGAAAGACAATCACGTTTCTACTGATGAAATGTGGAGCTTACGTTATGGCCGTGGACTCTACGTTGCAGCAATGACCGAGAAAAGATTTTGTTTTTTGCTGCGCACACTCCGATTTGATGACCTTGATACTAGAGCTGAAAGAAGAGAGACGGATAAATTTGCTCCAATACGGGACCTTTGGGACAACTTTGTAGAAAAATGCGACAGAAACTACAACCCAGGAAAATATATCACTGTTGATGAACAGCTATTAGGGTTTCGAGGAAGGTGTCCCTTCAAGCAGTATATAGCCAACAAACCCTCAAAATATGATGTCAAAATAGTGATGGCTGGCGATTCAAAAACACATTATATGGTCAACGCTATCCCGTATCTTGGAACGCACACAAAACCTCCGAAAAACATGTTCCTTGGAGAATATTTCACCACAGAATTATTGAATCCATACTTTGGAACTAATAGGTCCGTGACAACAGACAACTTTTTCACGACCTATAAATTAGCAACAATCTTGCTGGAAAATAAGATAACACTCTGTGGTACACCCAGGAAAAAGAAAAAACAATAAAAATGATTCCTGAAAAGTAGCATAGATTAGAAACTACAGCGAAAGAAAAGATATTTATCTCCCAGCTTCACAATAACTATATCCGAATAAAAAAACGAGCCCACATCTGACAATTCTCCCTAATAAAGTCAAAAGCAGAATAAAGTTGTGCACTCCTCTCCTCTCAACAGAAACAAATCAGTAAAACAAATAAGGACCAATAACAAAAAACAACAAAACATCACTACAAACTCACAATTATACACAACCCAATAGAGAAAAAGTGCCTTAGAAACAACCACTCACTAGACATTTCCCATGTGCTCAGTTAAATAATTCTCTCTCCAAACGCCCACCATAAAAGCCACCTCAAATATTTAGATGCGCATTTCACTTCACCATATAATTACCTACTCACCCACAACATATAAATATAAACATAAACTAATTATATATATATAAAAACTACACAACCCATATATATGATAGACATATCCTATAATAGATAAATATACTATATAAATATTACCATATACAATAAACTAAATAACAAGTATATTAATGATACTATAATATACCTATAAAAAAATAATACTAAATAATATAATGAATTATATAAAAATTACAAAACACCATAGCCCAATAATCTAATAAACCATATATATAAACAACCCACATATAACTAACTATTATATATATATACAAAACTATAAATAAGAAATATACATACCATACCTAACGATATAGACTAACCTAAATAATATCATATAATATAGTCAAATAATCCAAGATAATAAATAGTACTAAGAATACATAAATAATATAATATACAAGATATTGATAATATAAAACCTAAAAAAAATAAAAATAAATAAAATAAAACTAATTATAGTAATATATATTATAATAAAATACTAAACAAACCAAAAAAATAAATATATCTAATAAATATAAAATAATAAAAAATATACAAAATATAAAAATAATATAAAATATATAAATATATAATATATCAATAATAATAATAATAATAATAAAACTAATATATAAATAATATAATATATTATATATTTTGAAAATAAAAATCACAATTAATAAAATTATATAATTAAATATATATATAATATTATAATAATATATTAAATAAATATATATATAGTATAGAATAGATATTATATATATATTAATATATATAATTATATAATTATAAATATACATATATAATATATATATATAATAATAGATATAAATATAATATATATTATTATATATTAAAATATATATATATTATATACTAGATATATAATATACTATATAAATAATAATCATAAATAAAAATAATATATACATATAACTATAAATAACATAAATACCATATAAATAATATTATCCTACAATAAAATAAAACTATATAATATAATATATTAATTTAAAATAATATATACATATATACTATATATATTATATATATACGAATTAACTATATATATATACAGTGCGACTAATCCAGATTTTTCTTCGGGCGGGGCAGACCAAAACTCGTTCTCTGTTAAAATATATATATATATATAATATATATATAAATATATATATATATATATATATATATATATATAAATATATATAATATATATTATAAATGGTTGGGTTGGTTGCGTGGGTGGATGAAAGGCTAAAGCAGGAGTACTATATATAATAATAAATATATACATAAATATTTATAATATATATATATAATATAATAATCGAATATATATATAAATATATATAATATAATTATAGATATATGTATATATATAATATATATATATATATTATATAATAATAAGTAATATAAATAATATATATAAAAATATAATAATATATAATATATAACAATAATACTCACTACTAAATATATTATATAATTATACAATAATATAATATAAATAAATATATAGTATAATATATATAATATATAATATATTATATAAATATATAATATATATAATATAATAATATATATAATACTATAAATATATATATATTAAATGGAAAGGAGTAAATATTTAAATTTCTAAGAAAAATTGGGAATAATTTAATATAAATTACTAAAATCTACCTACCTGATTTATCTTTAATTCTTCGTCCCCTATGGTGCTGCTGATTCCGAGATCAACCTCTTCAAAATTATTTTATGTCAATATTTCGCATAGTGATAACAAATATCGATAATTTTACATCTTCAAATAGTTATTTCTATTCAGAATAGGGATTTCAGAATTCTTAATTCTGAAAATATTTCTTTATACAGAACAAGTCAGCACGGAATAAAATTGCACAGCAATTGCAACAAAACGAAGAAATAATTATAAATTGTGATCGGCAAACACGAAACTATTCGCAATTATATTGCTGTTTTTGCGCACGATCATGTTCTGTGATGCCAGTTTCAACTTCCATAAATCTTATTATATTTTTACTAAATCCTCAATTAAGCTTTCGAGAAGATCTTCCCTGTAAAATGTTACATCTATTTTATCTTCTCACACTAATGCACATAACACCCTTTCGTAATGAACAACATTCGCAAGCGAAGAAACCAATAAACAATTTCTTAATGAATTTAAAACTCTCATCGAAATTTAAGGGGGACTATTTTTCCCTGAAATGCCTCCTGCCCCCTGTCTCACTGTCTAGTGCATCAATAGCAATAGGAAATGAATTTGGGCCAATAAGAAATATTTAAGTTTATTTATTACTTACACACACAAATTAAAAAATACCCAACTCACGCATTCAGAATGCGCTTCCACATTCCTCAAAAACTCTATGAAATTAACTAATGTTGACATTTTTTCTGATAGCTTCAAGCTAAATAGGATTAAACTAGATATCACTCAATATATAATGCAACTCACACCACAACAATCGACAATAACCGGAGGGAGTGTAACTGCAAGCGATTTTGAAAGATTGTAGTGCTATTAAATAGCCTGTTTAAAACAAAAAACGGAAACCCAGCAAAAAAATGCTCCAAAACCATTGTTTAGAACGAAGGTACTTTTTCTCCGATGAACTCTCCAACTTCATATTTGTATTTGTCTAAAGCTAAATACAAAAAATGTAATATTTTCTGAAAAAAATCGATTCATGCCGTTGGCAACTTGGCACCAGCGAGTTTCGCCAACTTTAATAATATTCTAATTTTCAATATATTCTTAGGAAATAAATTCATCTAATAAATAAATGCTTTCAAAAACTTTTGTACTCTTAGCACTTGCAAGAAAAAAACACAAAATGTACCAACATTTCTGATATTATTTACAAATTGCACTTCGAATTAATTCTGAACATTTAAAAAGCGCATATAAGCATAAATTAAGCAATGCAAAACAAGCAAGATATAAAAGCTTATATGACAATTTTAACCTTTAATTACTTTCATGAAACACTGCTCGGAACTCATCTACTCAATTGCTGCATCCACCGTCCACACCCTATGATCCTCTTACATTATTTGTTTTCAAACAAGATTCAGTACTTTATCTCAATATAATTTGAAGTTTTAAAATTGTCCAAATCATTTACTGAAACGAAACACAAAAAAATCTTATTTAAAGTGAGAGTAAAATCCAAATATCAACAAACTCTCACACAACAACAAAGTTACTTTCTGAGCGACACATCCGCTCTTCTCATCGGCAATAGCCAGTAAAAAAATTATTACTTTAATTTTTTTAATTTTAGCACAATTTTACGCTGAATGAGAAGCGCAAATGACTGAATTAGAGGCCATTTTGACTGTGAAACTAATATACAATGAAACATTTCTTACACCTAAGTATTTAAATGTTGTGAAGAAACATGGTCTCCAGCATTAGCTCGATATCTAAAAGACCCCGAAAGTGCCATAGATTAATCCCACAGCCAAGAAGTTCGATTTGACATGAATCATCGAATCCCACGTAAACGATATATAATCTTTGCTTCACCACAAGTCGAATTAGTTTCAACAACTGCGAATTAAGCCGCTTTTACCTGTCTTCGGCCCCCCTTTCCTTCTGGCTGTCAATAACTGTTTTGCATAAATGCTCTCGCATTTTTCTTGAAATCCTGCTTCTTCTTCTCAAGCAAATCTCTCATCCAAAACCGATTCTTTCGTGATTTAGTAGACACTCTTGTTTTGTGAAGATATCAAATGGCTTCTATATGAAGCTTTGACATATACAAAGATACTCAGACAAAACACCCAATTCCTGTTGTTTTTCTTTACCTTCTTCTATTTCTTTCCAAAAAAACAATACATAAATTGAGCAATAAACCCCAACACTTAAATTAATATCAGAGTAAAACTAGCCAAACTAAAGAAAACTATCTCTTCCAAACCTTTTGCTTTAACCTGAGCAGAAAAATAAATATGTTCTTGAATACTGAATTATCCAGAGATATTCATTCAAAAATATACACCACTTTTCACCCATTATAAGACTAAAATACCCGACCTATTGACAATTCCCCAACTACTCGTTAATTTTACATTAATATTAATTATTAATTTTATAAATTATATAATTTACCAATGATTTTTAATTAATTAATTTTATTTTAACGTTTAATTATAAAAATTAAAAACTCTACTGCACATTCCAACTAATCATATATTTAGACAAATCTGAACATTGTAAAACTTTTAGGTCTAAAAAATTTACAAAAGAGAAAAAGAGCAGCGAGGCCATGCCCCCCTTCGCCCCACCTGCCCAATAACGCACACTATCAAATATATAAAACCTATCCCAACCTCAAATATCTATCCCAAAATAAATAAAAAAACCAATAAAACTTAATACAAATATATAATAACATAATAAAACTGTTTTGTGAAATATTATAAAACCCTCCCCTACTACTATAATAAAATAATATAATAAATATACCTATATAAATACTAAAAAAATACCTATATACCTAACTAAATAAAGTAGTTGAAATTATAGGATCTGAGAATAACAGAAAGTTGGAATTACACACGTCAATGTGTCAGCCATGGACAACTCTAGGGGCTTGTTAGGTTGAAAAGAAATTAATATTTAAAACAATGAGGAAGTCAACCATGAACGTACCATTAGAGAATATAATATAGGTGAGTATAAAGAGAAATATATGCGAGAACAAAGCCAAAGATACTTTAGATGTTTAAAGTCATGCTGGAAAAGACCTGGAAACAATCCCCAACATGAATAGTCATGACTGCGAACAAAGAATTAATCTCAGCTAATAAGTCATAATAAACAGTGAGCGCGTAAGGCCTGAGTTTCTTTTCAACCCTGATCAACATATTCTTCTAACAACTTTTAATCTCGTTTCCGGAGCAATATAGATCAAAAGAAGCACCTATACTAAATCATCTTAAGCGAAAAGAAAGTAGAGATAACAAACAAAAATAAATATATTACCATAATAATAAAAACTAATAAAAATACACCTAGATAAGACACCAACACTAATATACACACACATATCTATATATATCCCAAAACCAAAAAACTTAATAATACCCCTCCATAAATACAAATAGATACCAAAACCCCAACCCAAATAATAATTATAAAACATAAATCCAAATATAAATACCTCCTCATAAAATACCTAAATAACAAAGAATAAACCCCCTAAAATACCAATACTAACACCAAAATAGTATATTGATAATAATAATAAGAACTATAGTATAATAAACCCAGACATGTCCTCTGCTGTACCCTCATATTTAACCAAATTCCCTGTTTTTTTTACTCGAATTGTGAATTGAACCAGGAACCCTCCGAAATACCAATGCAACATTCATCTACACTACCCAATACAGCACCACATTGAAAAAAAAACAACAAAGAAGCCAGATATCAAACAAATACTTTCCCTCTTCGCATATGACATGACAATATAACGCTCATGATCAAACCATATATAAATAGACAACACAGACGAGCAAAACGAATTATCGCAACTCCAAAAAAGAACTCCAGTTATCAGTAAATCTCAGTCATTTCCCTCCCCCATCTCATTACTCCCTAGATAATCCAGAGGCTGAACAACCCATTCCAAGCCAAAGGCGTAAACAGCCACAAAAAAGACATAAAACAAATGTACCAAAGGAAACAATCCGATAAAAGATATTGAAACAAGACACCACAAAAAAAAACAAAAAAACCCAAAAAACAACACAAAAAAAACACTATGCATAAAAATCATAAAAATAAAACAAAACACTAATAACCTGACAACAAAGCATTGGAAATTGCCATGCTACCCTCGCAAACCCAAAACATTGCACTCCTTAAAATAATCCACAGAAAGCATTATATAACACTCTAAAATATACTATATACTAACACTATAATAAATAATACTACTAATAATAGTAAATAATAATAAAATATATAAAATAAAATAATAATATATATTATACTAATAATATAATAAATATATATAATAATAATATATATATACTATTGAAACCTAAATATCAAAGAAACTTTTGTAATCAAAAGCATATTTTTTTATAACACCAAATTTATTATATTTGCAACGTCAACACTATTTTATAGTTATAATCAATTACAGTTTAATTCGCAAAACCTTCAGAAAAGGGAATTTTGTAAAAAATCTATGCGGAACTTCGTTCAAAGAGGATCTTATACTTCAGGACAAAACTTACCTTTCCCTAGAACATTGGTGAAAAAGAAGTTTTTTAATAATATAATAAGTAATTTTTTAAAATCATTAAACAAAGTATATTTATTAATTCAGTATTAATGTGTAAAGATGGGAGTTAGTGACAAAAGAGATGATTTAGTCTTTATTGTTTTCTAAGAAATATTGAGATTCTATAGCGGTTCTTTCAACACAGTACACAATTATACATCATAGACTATTATAATAGAATTATAATATAATATATAATAATTAATAAATATATATATATATTATATATATATATATAATTATATATAATAAATAAATATAAATATAAATAGATTATAATATAAAATAATATAATATAATAATAAAAATACATATATAATATATATCATATAATGTATGAAAAAAACCAAAAATATATATATATAAATAGCAAATATAAAATATATAAAAAAATATCAATATAATAATAATAAAATAAATAATAAATAATAGATAATAATATATATAAACATTATGATACATAAAAATAAAATAATAAAAGACAATGTAACTTTTAAAAATACTACAAAATAAAATACTAAATATAAAGAACACAAAGAGAGAGATCAACTAATATGACAATATATAAATCAGCCATTTTAAATACCAATATAATAATATAAATTGTTAAATAAATATACGGTTAGTTCACACCTAACTCTCAAAAAATGATCTCCACAGTCCCTTACCACACTGCAACGATAGTTGCTCATTTGTAATTGGAACGCCGTCCATAACGAAACCCAACTTACAATTTATAACGTCACAAAAAACACCTATTTTTATACAAACTACAGAACGTAACTATATTCTATATTATCAGAAATTTAGTTTGATTGCCCTAGAACCTCCTTGCATAATGTAGCCCCGCTGGAATGGTAATTTTGCGGAACAAGATTAATCTAAAAAATACGCAAAAAAGAAATAATATAAATCTCAGCCATTTTAGCAATTCTACATTGTGAAATCATACATTATTAACCCATTTAAAGCATGCGAAAAATTGTAATGAACGTTTATTAAAACATGTTCAAGTAAAAAAATATCAATCCTCCAATTATCAAAAGCAAAAACAATCTAAAAATAAATACTCTAGAAAAATGATGAAAATAAAAAAATACATAATCCAAATATTAAAACATAACAAATATCCACCTAATAACTCAATAATTAACGAGCGTAAAACAATAGTAAAAAGTGGTCCGCAAAGACCCACGAATCCCCTTTAAGGAAATAAAAAAAGGGCCAACCTTAATTCTAGACCTATATGACGTCATCATTTTTCACTAGGCACAAATAGGTTCTTCACTTATAAATATAAAAAAATATCACCAACGATATTACAAATTAATAAAATAAAATTAATCATTACATTTTTCAGGAAAATGAAAAAAAACAGTAATTTTCATTAAACACCAAAGTTTAAAAGGAAATCAAGCATAAACAAATGGATGAAACATCTAACAGGATGGTTACTTTCAATAAGATCCAAAAAGTTGAGAACCCGGTATGGAAGTCCAGAGACCCCCCAAAATAACAAATATCCTAATGATTTCAAATTTTACTATTTAAAATCTACATGTTTATCAAAATACATATTAAGAAGAAAAAATATATATTAATAAAAAGTTTAGTTTAAAAGAGCAATCTAAAGTTGAAAAATTAACATTCATAATCAGTTTCTTTGCATATTCAATAGTTTTATTAGCGTAGCTACACCAAATAAGACTGAGATAAAAGCCCAAGTTAATATTTAAATTTTAAAATTTAAATTTTAAAATTAATATTTAAAATCTGTCTTCTTCCTAATATTAGAATGTTGCTAAAATGCCAAATATATATCATAAATTCTTAAAAAAACTTTCACATTTTCTATATCATTCCCAAATTCACTATCATAGCATGACCAAGTAAACAACATCACCTTCGTATCATATATGTGTTCATTCACATAACAATTAAACAAGTTATAACAAAAAATAAACCAATCTAGCCTAAAGTTAACATGTTCTATATCTATAACATCTCAATAACCTTTTAAGAGAAACAAATTTATAACTTTTAACCAATAATTATATTTTTTTCATTTTCTATCAATGGATTATTGAATTGTTTAAAAAATATCGAAACGCAACTGGTTTTGATGTCAAGACTACTGAAAGTACACAATTCATAATTATAAATCTAGAATACTAAACCAAAAAACTAATAACATTTAACAAATAATGACCTACAAATCAAATACTATTACAATCCGATCTACGAACTTACCCAAACGAGAAATGGTTGCTTAAAAACCCTAACTTATAATTCTAAGATTCCATTATGCCACAACATTATCAATTGACAAAATACATTATTTTATTATTTTATAAATTTATATGATGATTCACAATTGAACAGCATTGGGATTTAAATTTTTGCGAACATTGCATCCTTAATCTTTGCTCTCCAATAATTTTTTACCAACGACCATATTGAAACTTTTTTTTTATTACAGCACCATCTTTCTGAATCCACATTCTCTCATCATGAATATGTTTCCAACAAGTATTTTTTTTACTTCACATCCTAATAACACAAACAACATAACCACTAAGCAATCCACCATACCACAACAACCCATTACAATAACATCAAGCGAACAGTCAAAAAAAAACAATAATAAACAAAATCAACCACAAAGAACATTCCACCACCACCAAAAAACAAAACACAAAAAATCAAAACACAAACAGATAACATAATTCTACCAAATCTCCTCAATACTTGAGCAAAAACAAGCCATATCCTCGAAATAAAAGAATTTTAAACATCCCGGTTTGCAAGTATAACTTTGTCTGTTTAATCTTTATATGAAAAACAAGCGGCTTTATTTATTGCGCATATAATACGGGGCGGTATGAATAATTGGTACTTCGATTATTTCTAATTTCCATATCCATACCAAAAAAACAAAATCCACTAAAGCCAATCATAAAAGTACCAGTTTGAAGTATGAGAGCAATGTAGTAACAAAACTAACAAACGAATAACAATCTCGTATTTACAAAATTGGACTTTTCAACACACAACTTAAATGTTCAAAAAACAAATTTTTTAATTGCACCACCTACCTTTCTACAAACATCTAGCCAACAATAATAAAATTAGCACTTACTTAGTGATGTATACCATAACAAGCAAACCTCCAAAAGTGCACTTAATCAGTACATTATATCCCACTTCCTTAGAGATAATAACAAATTCAATATTTAAAGCCTTTATCTACCAAAAAATTAATTAAAATCAGTGAACCCACCCCCACCCACAGAGTAAGGAAAAATATCTAAAACAATTTAAACTGAATAGAAAATACAAAAAAAAAAAAAAAAAAAAAAAAAAAAAGAATCCTAAAAATTGGTATAAAAAAAAAGAAAATATAGATATTTTACCAAACCAAAAATTAGAGACGAAACACTTCGGACTTAACTGCAGATAACAGATCCAAATTCATCAATTAATCTCGCGACCACATAAAATCTCCGCTATTCTAATCACTGAAACCTCCCGCAAAGCCCCCTATCGACCTATACTGCCAAAAATCTTCTAAGCCTCATGTCTCTGAACTCACCTATCGATCAAGTTAGTAAGCATCAAAAAGTAAAATATAAAATTTTGAAAAATTCCATCTATCTTATACTATCAGTTACTACACTCCTAACTCTACCTCTAACATCCCTATAACTAATCATCAATCCTAGCTATCCACCTATACTACTCTATCTATTATTATCTACCTCACATAATCATATCAAAATATTCTCATCTATCTCTACGCTACTCTACTCCTAGCTATCTATCATCACTCACTACCTCTATCTCAATCTACTCTATCTACTCTAAAACTTTCATATAAATACTCAAAATCTCACCTTCTATCTATCTATCTATACTATTCTAATCTAATCATATCTATCTATCTATCTATCTATCCTATCCTACCCTAAAATATAACTAACTATTATACTAAAAACTACTAAATCAATATATATATATCATATATATATAAAACCCACCCACAAACCTCAACTAATACTAAACTAATACACAACATAAAGCTATATATACAATAAAACACCTCACAACTAACATACTATAACACCCATACATATACATATCACAATAAATACCCACCCCTCATATCCCACCAAAAACCTAATACTACTCCTATATAAAGATATATAGTATTTATATAATTAACCTCATATACACCCAACCCCTAAAACTATTTATATATATATATACAACATATTACCAATATATATATATATATATATATATTAATATATATATATAAAGAAATATATTATACCCATATAACTTACACATCTTGCCATCCCTCTTTAACACCAGAATAAGCGCCTCAAACAGCCAATCCGTCCAGTGCGGGCAACACCTCACAAGCCCTTCAATAATAGCGCCTCTATCGAATCACGATCACACCGCCATCAAGCTCACCTCCAATTAGCAAGGCATTACTTGTGATCTCACTAATGAATCCTCCACTAGATCTAACATAGGATCTCATTCCGCCCCGTTCACCTCTCAACCGGCCTCACTTCCTACCGCGTCTCCACCTCCAACCTACGAACCTAACCGAGCAACCTTCTTCTTCCTGCGAACATCCTCTCCACGGAGTGTCCCCACCATCTAAATAGCTCATGCTGCTCCACCTCTTCATTCATCACCTGGTTACACACACCACGCTCTCACACTCCACTAGTCTCGTTTCTCACTCTGTACTATCCTTCAATACTTCCAATCACCATCCTCAATCAAAGCACATTCAATCTACAAACATGTTCGAATAAATCTACTAATCCTCTTCATGTCATAGCTAATGATCTCTGCCCCTGCCAACAGTATTTCCGGTCCGATCAACACCACCTCTCCCTCCCATATTATAGAGTCTCTCATTCACACGCTACAATTAGTTCATATATTTTATCAATTTACCAAGATGGGAACTATAAACTGAACACTCTTACAGGTCACCTCCCAATGATGCCAACTTCAATAACTAGAACTCACACTTTCTTCTTGCAACCAAACACCCACAAAATATCTCTTCACCAAATAGATGACTTACTAAAGAATATTAAAAAATAAATCTGATAACAATCAAATGAACTGATGTAATTAACTTGACAAATATTTTCAAATTAATTCAATCACTATCTATCTATCTATCTATCTATCAATATCTATCTATCATCTATCTATCTATCTATTACCTAATACTATCCCCTATCCATCTATCTTCTATCAACTACTCACTATACTAATATATATACAAATAAAACGCATAACAAAACAAAATAATCCCAAACCCAAAACCACCATAGCACAAAAAAAAAAAAACAAAAACAACAACAATGCAACAAACAGAATTACACAATAAAATAAAACAACTATATAATATACTCCCTCACCTAACTCACTCACTACCTCAATACTAACCTAACCCCTATATATATATAATACTCACAATAATACCCACATACTCATAAAACTAATAAACGAAATACTATAGAAAAAATAACTAACTATATATATCTAAATAATTAACCTCATAAAAAATAAGTTTTCTTTCAAAGTATATATAACTAAAGTATATATAATTATATATAAACAACCACTACTAATATATATAAATATATATAAAAATAAATACTAAAAACTATAATAACTACAATATTTATACTACTAATACCACTCACCACACAATACTAATACCCCATCACTACTTATACCCCCAACACTACTAATACCCCAACACTACTTATAATATATACACTACCCAACATACTAAAACAATATAACAAATATTCAAAAAGTAGCAAGTGTATTACTTGTATACATTGTATAATACTTTTCTTTAAATAATCTAATGTGTATAATATAATATTTTTAAGTTAAAATAAACGATTTAAACCAAAGATTCAAAATAGTCGAATGTATTACTTTATATTGTATAATATAAATATATAATATCATATATATATATACATAAAACTATATACCATAACACCATAAACGTAATACCTACTATATACATATATATATACACACACAATAATCATATAAATAATTATAAAATATATCAAAGATGGTGTTCAAGTAACAAAAAATTAACTCCCGTACTATAATACTTGTACTTAATACATTTTTGGAAAACCAAAAGAACTATGACTCAAAAAAATAAATACTTGCTACTGCAGTTTCTAAAAACAGACCTGTACCAACTAATCGTACGAGACATAGTTGTATTTACTATGGACGTTTTTTTCCTAGTGCTATATAATGCATTTTATAGCTTGCAATAATAAAATTTATATTTTCTTTTTAACACAATTATAGGTACGAATAATTTTTTAAACCTATTTTTTATAAATGTATTCTAAATCACCATCCATTTATGACACAATATTAAACAAGTCATTCATAAATTAATACCATATACCTACCAAAATAATAAATATAATAATAAAGAAAAAACCTTATTATTATTAACTACCTACCTATATAAGAAATATATAAATAAGATAATAATATACAATATATACTCATCAAATAAAATACAAAAACATATATACTAAAAATAATATCATATATATTAATCAAATCAACGCAACACCTTTTTCCCAAAACTGGAGTCTCAAGTGCGTCAACATGTACCCGAAAAAACAAGATAAAAAGTAGTAGAAGAAATGTTGCCACGCAAGTCGAAAAGAAAAGCCCAGCCACCTAACCCCTCCTTTCCAATAATACTATTAGTGGACGAACTCGCCACACAGAAAATCCACCTAAGAGCTTCACGGAACCGAAAACGAAACCGACTTTACATATAGCAATCTCGCCAATGTGGGTTCAATACACCCTGGACAAGGCCAACAACCATAAACACCCTCACAAAACCCAGCCACCATTCACTACTATTATGCACTTCTTCTCGGCCCTGAAACAAACTCACAATTTCACTCCTCCAGAACATCTTCTTTGCTGACTCAAATCCACTTTTTCTTCAAAGTCTACCAAGACCAGTCCCGATTGAACCCCAACACACTCCACATACATCATAACCGCCTATAACAACCGAACTAATCTCACCATTCTTTAACCACATGACCAAAACCATCAAATAAAACAAATACTAATTACATATACCGTACTAACAAATTTATCCCTTTTTCATACCATACAACTCTGTAATCTTTCATACTCTATCTTATTATCAATCTTTTCTACCTTTATTCTATCCTTCCTTCTTTTTCGATTTATTCTACAATAAGAAACACACTTAGTACTTATCCAAATACAATATAACCTCTTATTCCAAGACCATATACATATAACATACATATACGAATTAAACACAAGATAAACAAGAACACTATACCATCACGCAAACACACATAGCGCACTCCAACAGACTTACGTCCTCTTAATACAACCACCAAGGAATCCTCTAAAATTGCACCCCAGACCTCACTTCCTGCAATTCACACACTATACCTTAAAACTACACTCCGCAATCACTCGTTACCTCTCGCATCCACAACAATAAACACACACCAACTACTAACCTCAAAACACAACTAAATCACTAAAACCTATATATATATATAAATATCACAATAAGATAATACCAATGAACAATGAACAATAAACAATAAAAAAATAAAATAATATATAATAATTACATCAGCATAGGGAGTGAATAACATCACCAACATACAACATAAATAATATCCATAATACATTATGAACATCAAAAAAATACCTAAAAAATAAAACTAATAAATATATATACCAACATAACACCTAAAAACGAAAAACAAAGCGAAAAAAAACCAATAAAATATACAACCAAAATATAAATCCAAATACGTACACCAATAAAAAAAAAGCAAGACATAAAATACAATAAAACATACATTAAAAAATTTGATGAAATACCATGAGTCACTAGACTCATGACAATATATATAATATATATATTAGTTATATATACCCAACCAACATAACAAAATCCATAACAAACTTAAGTCAATCATACCCATCCCCTAAATACTTTAAAGTCAACAACAATTAGCTCACAGCTCTTTTTGAAGAGGTAGAGTCTAAAGACACAACCGAGGAACCCCTCACTACACTCCCATAACCATACCTTACTCTTATCTACGTTTACTTATCTACCCTTTACACACTATTACCAACCCCACCAAATCTTCTACCAAATCCTCTCAACAATCTCCCTACAGACTCTCAAACATAAACCACAACAAAACCATAATCAATATAATAAGTCCGATATATCACCCATCACCATAGAATAATACCAATATATATAAACTATAATATAATATATATATATATCATATAATATAATAATAAAATATAATATATATAAAATAATATATAGAATAATATATATAAATATTAGAATATAATATATAATAATATTATATAAATAACTATAATAATAAATACAATACAAAAAAACAACAATCAAATAATAGATCGTGTACTTACAATATAACTAAAACTAATGACTACCTATAAACTAAATATAATAATATAAATAAGATCAATAATATATATTTATAGAAGAAAATATAATATATATATAAATATATATAAATAATAATATAGTAATAATATATAAATATATAATAGGCGAGTACATTAATATTCATTTTGATTTGGACATGTAAATAACAAAACGTTTATGAAGGATATAGTCCAAGATGAGAGAGTCATATATACCTTACATAATAATAAAGAACGTTTAAGGGAACAAACAACAGAACGAGGATAACTCTAAGTATTATAGTATAGACGCAACAAAAGCAGAAATAATATAGTTGTTGATGTTCACAACCCAGTATAGTGCCAAACACCAAAAAAAAAAAAAAAAAAAACACAAAACCCCCAAAAAAAAAAACAACAACCAACACAACAACAAAAACAAAAAACAGATCAAAAAATAAAAAAACAAAGTAAACTTTAAATATTAAAACAAAAAAAAACAAAAACCCAAGAAAAAAAGAACGACAAAACAAGAACAAAAAAAAACCAGAATAATGTTTAACAATATCTTGGTCGAGACGTGCGAACTACGGAATCACGTGAAGAAAATAAAATTTGGGCAAGCAATAAGGTGAAACAGAATTTAGAACAATCGAGCAAAACACTAGCAAGGAATGTTGGATCAAAAATCTGTACATGAAACAAATGATTGAGACAACACTTAATGAAGGAGGAAGAAAGAAATAACATCCTGCTCTTAGGATTAATGGAATTACGCACATGGCGCCATATAAATAGGCAAATTAAAATAGGCGAAAATCACCCCTCTGACAAGAATGTTAATAGAGACGTTTCGTATTTAAGTTAATACATCTTCAGTGCAGAAAATAGAATAAACAAAAAAAAGTAAGAACTATAGTAATAAATGTGACAGCTAAAAATGTGCAATAATAAGAGAATATAAATTATAGATTAATATAATAATTATTGCGGAAGAAATAGCCAGACAGGCTTGATGGTAATGTACTCACTTGCCAATCCAACTAGTAATAATGATGAGAGTTACTGAAAAGAATAAAGAAAAGGTAAGCCCGAATGACAAGCGAGATGATTTCCCACCAAATGATGAGAGAAACCTAAATAATGAGAAACCTCATTGGCCCTATGTGACTCAATCTGAAGAGAGTTTGAGAGGACTGTAGAGAGATGGAATTAGAGTAATATGTAAAAGAAAGGTTGAAGTGAAATCAGTAGATAAGAGTAAGTTATGTTTAGTGAAATAGAGAGAACACCTCAAGTGTGAAATTATTTAGATTCAGTCGAGCAGCTGCGAAAAGTGTCTCGAATATATCAATATTTATGAGATTATATTGAAAGAAGGCAACAAGATAAACATGACAGCAAGAATGCTAGTAAGAGCAAAATAAACAAAACCCCACATAACCGAAAAACAACAAACAACCAAATACAACCCAAAAACCACAAAAAAAACACCGTCGTGAAATGGCACTAAGCGATAGGACAGGCATGCAGCTTAAAATCGTGTGATGTAAAGGGACTACAGGTTGAGTGCGCTCAGGATACACAGGTAGTTGTTACCCGTGTTAATGTATAGTAGTGACTTATGGTCTCCTAGACAATAGAGAGATAATCTCCACAATATACAAATGGTGCAGAAAAATGCACCACCTCTCTATGAGTCCAGATATGTTGGTGTAGAAAAAGAAATGAACTAAATTCGAAGAATAACGTATAGAGAGTGTTAAGTGGAAGATTGATGATAAAATGAAAGAGAATAATAGAAAAAGAATAACGTTAAGCACGATGGGATTTCAGCGTCATGTGGAAAGATGCGAATGACAGACGTACGAATTAAAAGATGTCCTCATAGAATCCCGGTACGATGTGTTGGAACTCGACGGCCATGAAGGAACAGAACAGGAACCATGGACCATGAGTCAAAAGGAATGCCTGGAGAGAGAAATGTGAGTTAAATCAGAGAAGCCCGGAGAAGAAATGTGACACTAAACAGGAGTGCAATGCGTCAAAGGTTTGTCGGAATATCATAAGGTGAAACTAAGCCCACCTGGGCCACCCGCACATGCGACCAACCCCACCCATTGCACCGCAAGAAGTCATAGTTAGAGGATCAATCCCCCCAGGTATACTCGTGACCAGCTCTCAGGGTGAATTTATCAAAGAACATAGAGGACGAGTGTCTCCAACTAATTGTATAAAGGACCAAAACCCCCGGCATAGATAACGGACTGGGCCTTTCTAATTTCTCAACTTGCTTCACTATTAAAATCATAACTATATTTATGTTTCCGGCCATATTTATTACACACACCCTCCACAGTCACTTTGAGAATAAAGATGACAGGTCTTAGATGATGATAGATGATGCAGATGATAGACAACACACAACTATATAAATAAAATAAAACACTAATAATATATATATAAATAAATCATAAATAATACCATAATTACCCATAAATAACATAGTACAAATAATATAAAAAAATATACAATTCAAAACATAACTATATATAATATACAAAATAATATAATATATATATAAACCCATATAATATTAATCTCATACAATATATACCCTAAATATAAATAGGCTACTTTAAAGCCCGGTTCACATAACCAAGGAGCGAAAAAAATCAAGAAAATAAAATTGATAAATCGTTATTTATAATTACATAGTAACTATACATGTGTACCAACGAAATAACATTAAATTTTATTGGGTATACCCAATTAACCAAAAAACACCCAACAACCTAAAAACCCAAATCATGACCCTAACCCATAACCTTACCTAACTCAACTTAACCCTAACACACACCTAACACCAACAATATAACCACAATACAATTAAAAACCCAGCCAATATTAAAAAACAGAGAGAGCTCAAAACTTAATAAACTTATACAACCACAGATCATCTATCATATACAATACCTATATCACATCCACACTACAACACACTCACCCACCCATACCTTAACTACCCCTACTACTCACTACCCTACCAACTAATAATATATATATACATATATACATATCACCCTCACTAAGACACCCACCCTATCCTAAATAACCTGCCAATATACCCTCACTCACTACACTACACTACTTAATACCTATATAATACTCCTACCCTACTACATATTATACCCTATAATCATACTACAAACTACTATATATCTATTACCCTACCCTAACTAAATCATACTAACCCCACCCTCATATATATACTACCTCATACTACTATACCCCTCACCTAATACCCATACTATACCCCACTATATATAAATATACCCCTATATATATCGAAAACGTTTAATAAAGTACTCCCAATGTAAGCACTGTAATTATAAAACCTAATTTGTAGATCCACTGTAATCATGGAATTCAGAACAAATTATAAGCCAGCACATCGTACCATCGTACACTCGTATAAAAATCTACTTACGAGTAATCCCTGTAAATTGAAAACAAATGAAATTGAAAAAAAAATGACTATACACCTATATATATTACATATAATATATAACTTATAACCCTAATAATATATACACACAGCAATAAGAACTTCACTATACCCTAACTAAATACATACATACCTACTACCTAAGTATTACACCTACCTTCATAACTATCACAATACTAACCACCCCCCCAACTATACCAACCTCCCCCTGCCCGTAACCCAAATATATAATACTAATAAATAATAACAAATAAAAGGATAGAGGAGAGAGACAAAGAAACCAGACAGAGAAAAGAAGGAATAGACCTCATATACATATCAACCCCCATAATATAATACTATACTACTACACTATATATAACACAATAATACATACATATACCTAATATACCTATACACTATCATCCACTATATATATATACCATTATATATAATATGTGAGTGAACCACTCACCACCTCATACTATATATAAAATTTAACTATATACATATAAATTGTAAACATATTTTCATCCTCACATACTACCTCACTACAACCCTATAATAAATAATACATACTACACTATATATATAATATATATCAATATATTCCTCACTATCACCCCTATATATATATTATATAATATATATATATATCTATAAAATTATACCTTATAATATATATATATAATATACTATAATACCAATTAAATAATATACTTAATACATACAAAAGCATCTTTTATTAAGGAATTACATAATATACTATATATTATTCCGTAAACACCTCATATATATACACTATATATATATATATATATATATATATATAAATTATATACTATATTCGATTATATATATATATATATCACTATATATATATATATATATATATATATAATATATATATATATATATCTCATATATATATATTATATATTATACTATATATATATATAATATAGTATATATAGCTACATTATCCATCTCTCCGATA
>JABUQX010020541.1:15000-18015 GCA_015478945.1 Trachelipus rathkii | reverse complement strand
ATACACACAATAATAATAATAGTAATAATAATAATTATAACACACACACACACATTAATAATAATAATAATAATAATAATAATAATAATAATAATAATAATAATAATAATAATAATAATAATAATAATAATAATAATAATAATAATAATAATAATAATAATAACAACAATAACAACAATAATAATAATAATAATAATAATAATAATAATAATAATGGTAGTAGCTAGATTTTACGTAGGTTCAATCCCTGAATTAGTTATTTATTAATATTTATTTAGATAATACGTTTTTAATTTTTTAGTAAAAGATTTGGTAGAGTTTTCGGTTTTGATGTCTTGTGGCATTGAGTTGTAAAGTTTAGTTGCTTTGTAGCTGACGCTTTGAGTGGCTTTTTTAGTCTACAGAAGGGAGGGTTTATGTAAGTATTATTTCTAAGGTTTTATTTGATTTGCTACACGCCTTGCTTGGTTTGAATGAAAATTTGCTAGCAAGAAGTCACATGCATTGTTATGGATAATTTTATGTATCTCTTTCAGGAGTGATATATTTAGCAAGTCTTTAAACTGCAATATCTTTAGGCTTTTGAATAATGGTTGTGTATGGCCGTAAAAGTCTCTTGCATTGCTAATGAGGCGAATAAACTTCTTCTGCTTGCTAAATTAGTGGTGGATTACTGAGTTACTTAGGTACCGCAGATAAGCTTATTGTGCAAAGTAAGTGAGGGTGTATTAGGTGAATAATATAATTTCCTAAGAATGTAAAGAGGTACAAAATTTCTTAATTTTATTAGTAGTATATACATGTATCTCGACAGTTTGCTAACTAGGTTGTTAATATGTTCTTAATGTTAGTTTATCATCGATTGTTAATCCAAGTATTTTAGCATTTGTAGCCCTATTCAGTTCTACATTGTTAATTTTAATATTTAAATCGTTAATTGGTTTGTTGCTAAAGATTATGTAAGATGTTTTATTTAAATTTAAAGATAGCTTATTAGCATCTATCCATTTCATTATTTTTGCTAATGTCTGTTGCTTTACGAGATAGAGACTCGGTATCTTTGTCATTTATTAAAATAGAGGTATCGTCAGCAAAAGAGAGTGAAAAAGCGTCATGAGAGTTGAACAGATCATTTGTATATAGAGTAAATAAAAACGGTCCAAGAATTGAGCTCTGAGGTACGCCGGTTGATGTTTGAAGTGTGGCTGAATTAGTTTCATTTAGTTTTAAGTATTGAGATCTCTCCTTTAAGTAGCTTTTAAACCATTGTAGGTTTGTCCCTTCAAAGCCCATTTTGTTCATTTTACTTAGTAGAATGTCATGATCAATCATGTCAAAAGCTTTTGTGAAATCTAATAATAATAGCAGGGAGGAGTCTTTATTTTCTATCTATACAGTTTTTCGGTTAAGCAAATGAGGGCATCAGCAGTTGAACGGCCTTTTCTAAATCCAAATTGTGAATCATTAAGAATATTGCTTGATATAAAATATTCTGTTAACTGATTGAAAACTAATTTCTCAAATATTTTACTAATTGTGATAGCTATTGGTCTGTAATTTTTGCTAGGCAAAGGTCTCCTTTTTTTGGTATAGGGATCACTTTTGCTGTCTTGAATATATTTGGGAAAATTCCTGTCAAAAATGATTCATTGAACAGGTGTTTTAAAGGGGTGGCTATTATGTTGGCAACGTATTTGAGAATATGATTGGGGATAGAATGAACATCACATTTTTTGTTTTTTAATCCGGCGATTACCTTTTTTACCTCCGGGACATGAAGGAAAAATGAGACTCGTAGTCTGGGAGAAAAGTTTCATATGATGTTTGACTAGGGGGTTTGTCTCTCAAGATTTGCTTACCGACGTTTACGAAGTATTCGTTTAGTCCGTCTGCGATCTTATTTTGGTTGGTTGTTAACTGATTGTTTAAATTCAGTTCTTTTATACATTGAGTGTTTTTTTTGTTTTTGCTGACTAATTTATTGATTAAACCCCAAGTGGCCTTCGAGTCTTTGTTGCAGTCCTGAAATTTGTTAGAGTAGTATTTTCTCTTTGCTTTCTTAAGAACTACCTTTAATTGTTTATCATATGTGTTATACACTTGGAATGGTATAATTTTGTTTTTATAGTTTCGGTAGAGTTTATGTTTCTGGTTGATAGAGTTTAGAAGCGCTGGTGTTAGCCATGGGTTTTGAATCCTTTTAGCACCAAGTTTTTTTCGTTTTAATAGGGAATGCTTCGTCGTAGCATTTGTTTAATATGTTTACGAACGAGTTGAATTTTTCTTCGATGCCAATGTTCTCGCTGTATGTGAATGAAAAGTCAATTTCATTCATTTTGTTTATGTATTTTAGCCTTTGATGTTCACCATCTAGCCTGTATTTTATGGTGGTGAAATTTTGAGTTTTATTAATGGCAAATTTTGCAAGACACGGAAAGTGATCAGACATATCACTTTTAATTACGAAGGTATTAACGTTCCAGTTTAGGTTCCCCCAGATATATCTATTAAGGACGGACATCTATTTTCGACGTTGTTTGGACGTGTAGGTAGCGTTATGTAGTTGACGAAACCATTTGATAACATTAAGTTTGAGAGAGAGTTTGCCCGATTTGTAATGTTCTCGTTGGAGAGATCAATGTTGAAATCTCCCGCAATTATTACTTTAGAGTTAAGAAAGTGTGTTTTGATGATGTCCTTAAGGGCATTTATGAACTCTGTTTTAGATGAATTTGGGGGTCGATAGACTCCCATTACAATTAGTTGATTCAATTTTATTTTTATGCGAGTCGTTAGTGCCTCTATGTGTGAGTTGACAAGTGAAAATATTACTTCATGGGATGTATAGATGCCATTTTTTAAGTAAAGTGAAACTCCCCACCCCGTTTGTTAGATCGAAATGCATGTGTTTCAGTATATCCTGGGATCGGATATAACCCGTTGTTATGTTCATTCAGAAATGTTTCAGTTAGTACTATGCAGTCAATTATGATATTTTGGTAACTTAGATAGTCC
>JABUQX010020541.1:0-12500 GCA_015478945.1 Trachelipus rathkii | reverse complement strand
TGTGTGTGTGTATGTGCGTGTGTGTGTGTATGGTGGTGGTGGTGTGTGTGTGTGTGTGTATGTGTGTGTGTGTGAGAGAGAGAGCAAGAGCGCATTCTTTAATAATAATAATAATAATAATAATAATAATAATAATAATAATAATAATAACAATACCAATGACAATAATAATAATAATAATAATAATAATAATAATAATAATAATAATAATAATAATAATAATAATAATAATAATAATAATAATAATAATAATAATAATAATAATTATACTTCAAATAATAATAATAAGTGCAACTGTTACAATTGTTTTATGAAGAAACTCACGACCCTTAGAACATTTTTTTAACCAGATGGAGAAACACTGCAGTTTGTTATATAATTGTCCAATTCCGTTTCATCTTTGATTTTTAATGTGTCGCTCTGAGAATTTTGTTTGATAAATAGGGTTCCGTTTTTTATATAACATGTTTTGATGAATTGAGGATGATCCTTCTTTATTGTTAGAGCTTTAAATAATAATTTCTTCTTTAGCGGAGTTAAAAATTCATTCACAAAGGTGTTTTTTGGTTTTAAGCGAACACAAGCTTTGAAAATGTCCGATTTTAGGTTTCCAACGTTGATTTTAAATCGCAGGGACCGTTTGTCTGTGACGTCATTGACACGTTTATTCCCAAGTCTGTAGGCATCCGTAATTTCACAGGGTTGTATTTTTATGTTTAATTTTCGTTCAATAGTGTTGATTACTGTTAATTTACAATTCTCGTTCTCACTTCCGGCAGGTATTTCACTGCCACTTAAAACCAAGACATTTTTAATATTTTCTTGTTGGAGGTGTTCTTGAATTTGTTCAATGTTTTGTACTGAAGCTTGCATTTCAGATATATCTGGTATTTGGGAGACAGGATTTGACGTTTCTTTGCTTTCGGATTCTAATTTGTTCAATTTACGTTTTAATTCTGCGATTTCTTTATCTTTATCATTATCTTTTTGCTTATTAAACTCTTTAAATTCCTGAAAAGCAATTTTGATTGATGTCACTTCACTTTTTAGATCGATTATGGTTGCTAGCAGGTCAGAATAATCGGGAGAATCTATTTGCCTATTGGGGAATGGGGAGGGAAGTGTGAGGGATATTGGAGAGTCGGACATATTAAGGACTTGATTTTCTTGAGATTCTGTTAAGGTTAAATTTTCGAGGGAAAGGTCTGTCTGGTCTTCCTCTGTTTCAGAGTTGCCAATTATATGATTATTTTTGTTTCTCTTTTGATTTCCATTATTGTTATTGTTTTTGTTTCCATTGTTTTTATTAATAGCATTATAGTTTGTTTTAATTCTAGTATTAACGTCACTTCTGTTGTTGTTGTTGTTATTAGTGCTATTATTGCAGGGGGTTTTGCCATTGTTATTTTTGACTTCAGTGTTGATATTGCTGTTGCTGGCACTGGCGCCATAGTCGTTATTTCTAGTGTTAGGCATTTTGGATGACTTGTAAATTTGATATTGGCTAATTTTTGAATATTTGTCTCTAAATGATATTTAAAATCTTTTAGGTGGCACTATTTGATTTTCATTAAATACACTTATAAAAATGATTGTTGGGGCACATTGATTAGCACTTAGCACATTGTTTTAAATTGAACAACACAGGAGAGAAAGGATAACACTTCCACTCTCGATGGCGTCCAATAATAATAATAATAATAATAATAATAGTTAATCAATGAAAATGAAAAGTATTTATTAATGGAAATGAGGAGACATGTTTGTGGTCCGTAACGATTTCTTAGGTCAAGTGGATGTTCCTCATACATGTATAAAATATTTAGACCAGGGACTTAAATGTAAGGTTTCCAAGTTTGCAGATGATAGCAAATTGGCTACCTCAATAAGGATTAATGATGGATGTATAAAGATTTAAAAGATAAGGAGGGAGCTGTAATCGTTGATGGGATGAGCAGGTTCATTCCTTCTTCAGATAAATTTTTCTTTCCTCATTCATTCCTTCTAAAACTAAATCTTTCTTTCCTCATAATCCATGGTTCGATCGTGCTTATTCTCTGGCCATTCAGGCTAGAGACAGTGCTTATCGGTGTGGAAATTTTTTTCCTATCACTCGCTAATTTTCATTCAGCTAGAAATCGTTGCAGGGATACTCTTTGACGAGCAAAGCTGGCTTTCATCAAAGGAAAGTGCGCTAACCTCCTTGGTTCTCCTACTGACAAATCTTTCATCTCCAGCAACTTCTGTAAATCTGCCTTTCCTCCTCTTATTCGATCTGATCATTGTGTTGCTAATTCTCCAACTGAAAGGCTAATCTCTTCGGCCCTCGCTTTCAACCATATTCTCTATGTCTCAATACTAGTACTTTCCCTCCCAAGCGCTCACATGTCCAACCTATTCCGGAAAAAGGAAGCCTCTCTGATCCTTCAAACTATCGTCTCACCTCTCACTTGTATTCTATCTAAGATCTTTGAAACCCTTCTCAATCACTTCTTAGACCATCTGGAAACTCACTCCGATCGCTAGTACGGCTTTCACTAAAGCTCACTGGCGATATACATTACTATCAAACCGATTTATGGTTTTTCGCTCTTAGGAACTAATGGGAGACTTGGGTGGTGGAGGCTTGACATATCCAAAGCATTTGACCCGAGTATGGCACGCGCCACTGCTCTCCAAGCTCCCTCCTTTGGGTTTTCTCCCTCTCTTTGCTTACTTATGTCTAGCTTTCTTTCAAATCGCTCAATATCAGCTGTTGTTGATGGGGCGACTTCTTTTTCTGTCAACAGTGGTGTTCCTCAGGGTTCTGTCTTATCTCCCTTACTTTATTCCTACTTTTTCATTAATGATCTCTTCACCTGCACCTATAACTCATCCACTCGTTATTTTCCGATGAACTCGACCTCATTCTTTAAACTCATATATCAATTCTACTCCCACCTTTACTTCTGGAATCGCCTCTCGTCTTAATCTTTCCGATTTTATTCTCGCTGATGGATAGAAATAACTTGTGAAAATTCAATTCCTGTTAAAAAGCCCAACTTTACAAATCTCCTTCTCCAAAATACCTTCTACTTTCCTTCTCTTTCGACGGTTCTGTCGTCTCTCCTGTTTTGACAATATAAACATCCTTGGGCCTTAACATAAACAAAAAATGTTTTGGGAACCTCACATCACAATGGGTTGCCTAGGGGCGGCTCAAAGAACTGAAGTTCTGTTTAGACTGTGAGACTTTCCTCCTTTTCTCAGTTGCTCCGCTATACAAAGTTCTCATCCGCCCATGTATGGAGTACTGCTCTCATATCTGGGGGAGGGGCTCTGGTTTCACCCGGCTTTTGGACAGGGTCGAGTCAACGGCAAAAAGGCTTATAAACTGTTCTGTACTTTCCAATTCACTTGATCCTCTATTTTTGCGAGGCGATGTTGGTGCTTTATCTCTATCCTATAGGTACCGCAGCGGCAAGTGCTCGAGGGAACTTATCACTCGCGTACCACCACCTTTACGACGCCTTCGTAGCACAATAGGTGCTGTATCTGCGCACGAGTATTGTGTTGACATTGGTAACTCCAGGCTAGTTTGCTGTGGTGCTTCCTTCTTTCCCACCACCTCTGTTTTGTGGAATTCTTTTCTATCTTCTGTATTTCCTACTGAATTTAATCCCCTCATTCTGTTAAGGTTAAATTTTCGAGGGAAAGGTCTGTCTGGTCTTCCTCTGTTTCAGAGTTGCCAATTATATGATTATTTTTGTTTCTCTTTTGATTTCCATTATTGTTATTGTTTTTGTTTCCATTGTTTTTATTAATAGCATTATAGTTTGTTTTAATTCTAGTATTAACGTCACTTCTGTTGTTGTTGTTGTTATTAGTGCTATTATTGCAGGGGGTTTTGCCATTGTTATTTTTGACTTCAGTGTTGATATTGCTGTTGCTGGCACTGGCGCCATAGTCGTTATTTCTAGTGTTAGGCATTTTGGATGACTTGTAAATTTGATATTGGCTAATTTTTGAATATTTGTCTCTAAATGATATTTAAAATCTTTTAGGTGGCACTATTTGATTTTCATTAAATACACTTATAAAAATGATTGTTGGGGCACATTGATTAGCACTTAGCACATTGTTTTAAATTGAACAACACAGGAGAGAAAGGATAACACTTCCACTCTCGATGGCGTCCAATAATAATAATAATAATAATAATAATAATAGTTAATCAATGAAAATGAAAAGTATTTATTAATGGAAATGAGGAGAATGTTTTTGTGGTCCGTAACGATTTCTTAGGTCAAGTGGATGTTCCTCATACATGTATAAAATATTTAGGACCAGGACTTAAAGTAAGGTTTTCCAAGTTGCAGATGATAGCACCAATTGGCATACCTCAATAAGGATTAATCATGGATGTATAAGATTTTAAAGATAAGGAGGTGAGCTGTAATCGTTGATGGAATGAGCAGTCATTCTTTCTTCAGATAAATTTTTCTTTTCCTCATTCATTCCTTCTAAAACTAAATCTTTCTTTCCTCATAATCCATGGTTCGATCGTGCTTATTCTCTGGCCATTCAGGCTAGAGACAGTGCCTATCGAGTGTGGAAAAATTCTTTTTTTTCCTATCACTCTCGCTAATTTTCATTCAGCTAGAAATCGTTGCAGGGATACTCTTTGACGAGCAAAGCTGGCTTTTTCATCAAAAGGAAAGTGCGCTAACCTCCTTGGTTCTTCTACTGACAGATCTTTCATCTCTAGCAACTTCTGTAAATCTGCCTTTCCTCCTCTTATTTCGATCTGATGCATTCTGTTGCTATTCTCCAACTGAAAAGGTAATCTCTTCGGCCCTCGCTCAACTATATTCTCTATGTCTCCATAATAGCACTTTCCCCCTCAGTGTTGGAAAAGCTCTCACATGTCCAACCTATTCCGAAAAAGCGAAGCCCTTCTGATCCTTCTAACTATCGCCCTGTACTCTCACTTGTATTCGTAATCTAAGATTCTTTGAAACCCTTCTTCAATTCACTTCTTAGACCATCTGGAAACTCACTCCGATCGCCAGTACGGCTCTCGTTGCACGAAGTCTACTGGCGATATACATTACTATCAAACCGATTTTATGCTTTTTCGCTCTTAGGAACTACGGCGGAGACTTGGTGGTGGCGCTTGACATAATCAAAGCAATTGACCGAGTATGGCACGCGTCACTGCTCTTCAAGCCTCCCCTCCTTTGGCGTTCCTCCCTTCTCTTTGCTTACTTAAATCTAGCTTTCTTTCAAATCGCTCAATATTCGCTGTTAGTTGATGGGGCGACTTCTTCTTCTTTCTGTAATAGTGGTGTTCCTCAGGGTTCTGTCTATCTCCTACTTTATTCCTACTTTTCATTAATGATCTTTCTCACCTGCACCTCTAACTCTATTCCCTCGCATTCCGATGACTCGACCCTTCAATTCTTTAAACTCATATCAATTTTACTCCCACTTTTACTTCTGGAATTGCTTCCGTCTTAATCTTTCGATTTTATTCTCGCTGTAATGGATAGAAATAACCTTTGTGGACATTCAATTTCTTAAAAAAAACCCAACTTTTACAAATCTCCTTTTCCAAAATACCTTCAAACTTTCCTATCTCTATCGACGGTTCTGTCGTCTCTCCTGTTGACAATATTAAACATCCTTGGCCTTAACTTGAACAAAAAAAATGTTCTTGGAAACCTCAATTCACAATGGTGCTTAGGGGGGCCTCAAAAACTTGAAGTTCTGTTTAGGACTGTGAGACTTTTCCTCCTTTTTCGCAGTTGCTCCGCCCTATACAAATTCTCATCCGCCCATGTATGGACTATGGAGTCTTCATATCTGGGGGAGGGGCCTCTGGTTTCACCGGCTTCTTGGACAGGTCGAGTCAACGAGCGCAAAAAAAAAAAAGCTTTATAAACTTGTTTTTGTTTTCCTGGACTTTCCCAATTCACTATTGATCCTCTATTTTTGGCGAGGCCGAATGGTTGGTGCTTTATCTCTATCCTATAGGTTACCGCAGCGGGCAAGTGCTCGAAGGGAACTTATCACTCGCACGTACCACCAACCTTCTAACGACGCGCCGTCAGCGCAATAGACTGCGAACTGTATACTTGACGCACGAAGTATTGCTCGCTTGACAATATGGTTAACTCACTCAGCGCTAGTCGCTGCTGCAGGTGCTTCCTTCTTCCCACCACTCTCTGTTTTGTGAATTTTCTCTCCCTCCTAATCTTCTGTATTTCCTATGATTTAGTGCCCTCATTCTGTCTAGTGGTTAATTTTTCGGAGGAAAGGTCTGTCTTGGTTCTTCCTACTGTTTCAGAGTGCCCAATATGTATGATTTATTTTGTGTTTGTCTCTTCTTGTATTTCCATTGAATTGTTTATTTCAGTGCCTTTATTGATTTTTCCATTCGTTTTTATTAATAGCATGATATATGTTTGTTTTTAATTCTAGTATTACGATCACTATGTTGTTGTTATGTTGTTAAATTTATGTGAACATATGTGATAATAATGCAGGGGGTTTTGCCTTTTGTTTATTTTTGACTTTCATGTGTTGATATGCTGTTGCTGGCACTGCGCCATAGTCGTTATTATCGTAGGTTGTATAGGACACATTATATGTGTGTTCAATTAGACTTGTTGATGAAATTTTGATATGGTAATTTTTGAATATTTGTCTCTAAATGATATTTAAAATCTTTTAGGTGGCACTATTTGATTTTCATTAAATACACTTATAAAAATGATTGTTGGGGCACATTGATTAGCACTTAGCACATTGTTTTAAATTGAACCAACACAGGAGCAGATATATGCCCGATAAACACTTCCACTTCTCGATGGCGTCCATTATAGATTTTTAAGTAGATCCAATTATCAGTTATTAGTTAATCAATTGTAGAAATCTGCAAGAAAATTAAGTTTAGTGTATTTATGAGAATGAGGAGATACTGTTTTAGATTTTTTTGGTTTAACATATTTTTTTTCCAGATACGTATGTTACAATATGCAGGATCATATGTGCGAATATTCCGCATACATTGGTACTCAAATATTTAGACACAGTGAACTTAAATGTAAGGTTTCTCCAAAGTTTTTATGCTCAAGATTGTATTGTCCAAATTTGTTCCTACCTCTCCTACAAATGAATATATGGCTATTAATGTCACTGGATGTAATAAAGATTTAAACGATAATAAGAGCCAGAAGGAGCTTCTGTTTCTCGTGATGGTGGTCCTAAATGAAGCAAGGATTCTCTCTTCTCTCCGCAATAAAATATATATCTCTTCTTCCTTCCATCCTTGCTAAAAAACTCAAATTCTTTGCTCTTCCTCATTACTTATCCATGTTCGATCGTGCTTATTCTCGCCATTCAGGCTAGAGACAGTGCCTATCGAGTGTCGGAATAATTAATGTTTTTTTCTATCACTCGTCTGCGTAATTTTCCATACAGCTAGAAAATTCGTATGCAGGATACTCTTGGACGAGCAAATTTGACTTTTCATCAAAGCGAAAGTAGCGCTAACTACCTTGGTTTCTCTACTGACTAGATTTCTCTCTATCTTCAGCAGACTTCTGTAAATCTGTCCTTTCCTCATTTATTCGATCTCATCATTGTGTTGCTAATTCTTCCAACTCGATTCTAAGAGGTCTATTCTCTTCTCGCGTCCCCTCTGTTTCTAACTTGTATTGGATTCTTCTATTGCTCCTCATACTATCACTTTCCCCTCCCTCTCCAGTGTGGGAAGCCTTACAACAGTTTCCATATCAATTTCTATTCCCGAAAGATAGGATTGCCAGCTCTCAATCCTTCTAACTTATCGCCCTGTTAGCTCTTTATCTTATACACTTGTTATTTTCTATTCCTAAGTATCTTTTGAAACCTCGTTCTCAGATCTTCAAGCTTCTTAATAGACATCTGGGAAACTCACTCCGATCGCCAGTTACGGCTCTCGTTGCACGAGTCTACTGGCGATATACATTACTATCAAACGATTTATGGTTTTTCGCTCTTAGGAACTACGGGGAGACTTTGAGTGGTGGGTTCGCTTGAACATTATCCAAAAGCATTGAGCCGAGGTACTTGGGTGCACCGCAGTCATACGCATCTTCAACGCTCCCGTCCTTTGCGGTTTGTTTCCTCCTTCTCTTTCGCTTACTTTTATATATCTAGTATACTTTTCTCTATTCAAATCCGCTCAATAGCAGGTTACTGTTGATGATGGGAGCTGACTTTCTTTCTTGCTCTTATCATGATCTTTATAGTGTGTGTACTCCAGGTGAAGTTCTCCATCGGTACTTACTCATCTCTACTTTAACTATTTCCTTTACTTTTCTCTATTACATTGATTTCTTCTTCTCCCTTGCACTCTCTATACTTCTACTCGTTCCTCCTTCGTCTCTCTCTATTCCTCGACGTGCTTCGCTCCTTTATTCCTTATTCTTAACTACCATATCAACCTTCTTATTCCACTCATTTATAACTTCTGTGAATTTGCCCCCTTCCTCGTCTTTATATCTCTTTTCGATTTCTATTCTTCGTCTTTGCCATGCCGATTAGTGATAATTATCCACCTTTCCGTGTGAAACTTCTAGATTCTTTTATACCACAACTATTTAACAAATCTCCTTCTACCCAATAAAATATTGCACCTTCTAACTTTCCCTCTCTTTCGACGGTTCTGTCGCTTCTCCTGTTGACAAATAAACATCCTTGGCCTTACTTGAACAAAAAATGGTCTTTGGAACCTCACATCACAATGGTTGCTAGGCGCGGCCTCAAAGAACTTGAAAGGTTTTTCTGTTTAGACTGTGGAGACTTCCTCCTTTTTCTTAGTTGCTCCGCTATACAAGTCTCATCGCCCAGTATGGAGTACTGCCTCTCCATATCTGGGGAGGGGCTCTGGTTTTCACACCGGCTTTGGACAGGGTCGAGTCAACGGCAAAAGGCTTATAAACTGTTCTGCTCTTTCCAGTTTCACTTGATCCTCTATTTTTGCGAGGCGATTGTTGGTGCTTTATCTCTATTCTATAGGTACCGCAGCAGCGGCAAGTGTCGAGGGAACTTATCACTTCGCGTTACCCACCTTTACGACGCCTCCGTAGCACAATAGGTGCTGTATCTTGCGCACGGAGTATTGTGCTTTGACAATATCAGCGTACTTTCCATGGCATTAGTTTGGTTGTTGATTGAAACTAAAATTTGTAAGTTATTTTATTCTTTATGATTTATGTGGTTATTATTTAAAAGTTGCATCTTGTAATTATCCTACTGAAATTTTTTAATCCCCTCACTTTAAAGCCTGCGTCTGTGCTCATATGCGTAAGTTTGCGCTAGAGGGTGAACTTTTGAGTGGCAGTATGTTAATCCACCACCTCTTTGGAAAAATAGCGTGCTCCTTCGCCTTAGTGATGGTCAGAAAGGTGACAACTGTAAAAAAAAAAAATTCCTTGAACTATGCGCAGATATTGATGGCGAATGAATCTTCTGAATCTCCCTTCTATTCCCACTTCCATCTCTCAACAATACCTTCTTCATGCTATCTATCTCCAGACAATTCACTCCATCCTCCTCTTCTCAATTCCTCTACTCTTCAGCGATGAATCGTCATTGTCAATCAACCAACACAAATTTTGGACCATTTCAAACCTTAACATTTTAATCTACTCTTCACTCTGTTACTTTATCTAAGATACCACTCTCAATCTCTATCCAACCTTATGAGTGATTTACATACTCCTCATTCCTATAGTCACTAGGACAAATCACTCATAGAAATTGCAAATCCTTCTAGTCCCCCCTATCTTCTAATTCACCTCTCGTTCCATCATCAATAGCAATACACATGCACATATTTCCATCGACTCCCTTCTATACCAAACTCGTCTATTTCCTGTTTTCACCGTTTCCTCTTCATCTATTGTTTCAGTCACAGCAGAGCAAATTCATAATTTAGCCTATCTTTCTATATACAATTATATTCCTTATCACCTTGAGTACTCCTCATCCTCTCAGCAACATTTATTTCCTACTACATTATCCAATAATACTAGATACGATTATTACATATCATTTTATCGCCTGAACAGGATATGAATAGGTGACTGCTTTAGCTGTCTATCACGTAACCTTCTCCGATGCATGGATATTTAGACATTTCTTGAGCAAAATAATAAGTGGATAGATAGGCAGCAATCCTAAAACTACTACACTCCGTTCACCTTTATAGTCCTCTTCTTACTCGAACACTCGACAGGACATACGTAATTAGTTATAGGCATAATTTTATATTCTATACCTACACGTATGGCATATAAGGGATGAGGGATGTCTGTACTAGATAGTATGCTCTTTAGATAAATAGATGGAGTGTTATGAGATTAAATAAGTATTGTGTATATGATATGTTGATCTGATAGGGATGGTGTTGGCATATGAAGTATATATATCAGAAAGTACGTCAGATAACCTATATTTAGTGCACTGTGAAATATGCATTAACTTAACCTTAATAAAGTCAAATTAGTAGTATATATATTATGGTAATATATATATATATATATATTAATATTATATATATATATATAATATTATTAATATATATATATATATATATAAGATATATATATATTATAATACATATATAAAAATGATCATATATTTAATATATATATATATATATATATATATATATATATATAGATATTAATATATTATATATAATATATAATATATATATATTTATTATTATATATTATATATTATATATATATATATATAATATAATTAATTATTATTATTTTAATTATTATATTATGATAATTAATTTTAATCATATAATAATATTTCTAAAATTTACTATTATTAATTTTTATATATTCAATTAATCGAGCATAAATTATTCTCGGTTGTATGGAAATTAATTGACTCTAATGTACGATGTGATAAAAAAATGATGCCTCATGATTTTTGCCGAATTGACATGGACGTATTAATCGTATTATACCATTCCACATATATTAAAGTATATATTTTTATATTATATTATATATATATATATATATATTAATTTATTTAATATATATATATTATATATTTATAAATATATATATATATATATATATATATATATATATATTATATATATATATTCAGTATATTATATATATATATATATATATTATTAATTTAATAATTATAGAGGCTCACAGACTTGGTTAGTATTTCAAATTGGTCATTTTTGGAAGTTAGATATATACTCAAAAACGGTTATTAATGGATTGGATGTAATTAGTTACCGATGAGGATTGATGAGAGCGGTCTTATATTAAGTACCTTACTCATATAAAGGGTTATAGGTGTAGAAAAAATTGTATAAAGCTGTTAAGTTCATGTCTAGATAACTAGTAATTAGTTTAATTGAGTATCTGTAGGGAAAGAATTAATACTCGCTGGACTTCCATTTATGAGACAAATTTGTATTTTGTCATATTTATGTCGAATGAAAGTTGTAAGAATCGATACATTTGGGGGTATACATAATAAGTGTGCCCGTCTGGTTTATGATGGAGTTGGTATCATTCAGAGGATGTGTAGGTTAGCGCTCAGGACAACCATCGTAGTATGGCAACACTACTATTGGAATTGGGTACGAGTAAGTGGGAGAGAGGGGATGACGATTTGAAGAATAAATTGTATTAGGAGATATAATTGTTATGGTGCTTAGCTATGAGACCAGGTAGAAGTTATTCTTCAGTGATTTCTATTTAGGTATTTGAGATATTAGGGCGTTTCTTGGGCAGATGTTCAGTGACGTTGAGTGGCTGGTAAGCGACTATAAGTGCTTCTCGCACATCAAGAATTCAAATGGCTATGGGTGACCGGATAGATAGAGCGTGTGAACGATATTAAAATACACGCTCGCCGTGGGATGAAAATTGACTGATTATGTGAGATTGGTTATTATTTCAATAGCTGGGTGAGCCTTAGAGATTCATTGTGGGTATGCTGATAGGTTGCTCCTTTGGCAATCCAATCTGTATATGGATGAGGGTTATGCAAAGAATTAAGTAGGGGGACAAGGTATTAATATTAGAAGTATAGTTAATGAGCTGGAGAAATAATGGTACTATAGCAGATGGAGGAATTCCCTCCTATTCATATGAGTATATGATATATGGTTTGTGTTGTTGATTATCGAATCTGAAGGAGAAGTTTGAGAGGGGACTCTTAGTTAGAGGACCAGATCATATTATTAAGGTCATATTAAGTGGTGATTGTAATAAAAGATAAATAGAGTTATTGAATATAAGTTAAATCGTTATGAAGTAAGTAAGGTGATTATATTAATATTTTTAGTGAGTGTAGGAACATGACTACTCGTAGTGTGAAGTATATATATTTTGATTATGTTAGATGGTGCTGTCAGTGTGCTAGGAAACGACCATTGTGTCGCTGTGAATTTAAACTATTTAGGATATAGTATGTTA
>JABUQX010020540.1:0-12500 GCA_015478945.1 Trachelipus rathkii | reverse complement strand
TTTACCCTTTCTCTATCCTAACCCTATCTCCCTAAGCCTGGTTTTAGTTTTGGGCATTTCTCTATGCCTAGAATTTTTATTATTTACCTTTGAGCTAGAAATTATCCTAAACTACTTATACACTACCTTAAGCCTTATAATTTACAAGGCAACCTCCAAGTTTTAATATTTGGAAATTTTGATTTTAAAACGTTATATTTTCATGATAAATATGGTTGAGTTATTTTTCTCTTAGTTTTGCTAATATTTAAGCTTATAGGTTAGAATTTTAAAACTTTTATTTTTAATAGGCGACCCTCTTACGGACAAGAGAGCAGTACATCACTCAACTTTCTACATTTGACACTTAGAAAGTTCTGCAAAGAAACATTTCTCTATATCTATTTCCAAGATTAAAAAAAAGAACGGCAGTCCGTCTATTATTAATTATTCCCTTTAGCTTATGCGACGGCGGATATTTGAAATCTTCATTACTCATCCGATATAGGTTATTAAATTATTCACTTGTCTACTTGGGGAGTGTGTTATGCCTTAATGTTGACTTAAACTTGTAACGTAGTTATTTGTTGAAGATTATAAATTACATTGTTTTAAAATTATCGAGTTTGCAAATGAAATTAGTTTAGACTTTTAGTTACTCATTTATAAAAGATAAAATATCAGAGGAGAAATTTCTTTAAATAGTTAGATTAAACTGACAAAAATTGATTGTACTTTGTAGCATAATTTAAACTAGGCGATTTTAAGTGATAGTAATCCCGCTCTAGATTAAATACTTGATATCAAAGAGTGATTTACATAATTTATAATAATTTAGCATTATCACTTTGGCCTTATATAATAAAATCTATAGTGCAAGCCAAGAGTCTGTTCCCTCAATTAAAATTAATTTTGCAAAAGACCCTTCTAGCCTAAGTTTTCAAGTGCTGAAAGTGCCTTTCACAAACAACAACAGTTACGAGCTTTATTATTCTAGTAGTGATTTTTTAGGACCTCAAACGAATCTCACTATTCACAATTAAAAATCGCTGCATGCAGGTTAGATTAAGATTATTTCATCAACCTTAAAAGCGGAAACTTCTGGGATGATGATGAGAATCGTGAGATAAGGTTCATATTTTATCACCGCGTTCTACCCAATATATAACTTCTGCTCTTGAATCTCACAACTGTTGTTTTCGACCTAATTAGGGCTATTACTGACCTGCTTGGTATAGTTCTACTCTTTTTAGTGAGTACTGGGGCATTAATGCATCTCATTTGGTTTGAACCTTAAAGTAAATGGGAATAAAGTCTTGTACGCCAAAATTGTATGGGTTGAAAAAAGTAGCCGCATCCTGTAATAAGGATTTTCTCCAAGGCCTGCATGTATTTTGGGATTGTCCCAAGCTGTCTTATGGGTGTGTGCACGCTTATAATAATTCCTTTTATATATTAAAGTTCTTTATGATTAAACGAGCCCATTCAAGATTTGGCAACTTTTCTGCTGAGCTGACGTATACGATAGGCCTACTTAAGTTTCACTGGCTTATCTTATTTTGAAGACATTTAATTTAAAGTTTTACTAATATTTGTTATTGTTAGAATTACACTTTGTATTTAGGCCTAATAATAAATTTGTGCTGCGATTTTCTAAGAATCGGTAGTGGTACACTTCTGCTCTACTATTACCCATATTGTGCTTCTGCCTGAAACATTTTTAAATATTTTAAACATTGCTCTTATGCATTATTAGGCTTAAGTTTTTAAATTAATTACATTAAATTAATATGTGTGATAGGCTAATGCCATCTTTCTTTGCTTTAATATTTTATTAGGACTACTGTCGTCAGACGGTTTCCACGTTAAAGATTTGTTTTAAGACTTCTATCTTTGGGTAGTGGTCTTCCTTTAAACATTCATATCTATTTTTTGACCTATTGGTTTTAAAACTTTTACACAACCTTTTGCACTTATTTGGCATATTTTGGAATAAAAATTCCTTTATAAATTTTACTTACGTACATTACATGTGTTTTTTAAACATTTACATGACCTTACATATGTGGGTCCCTTTACTTTGGCCTTTGGCTTTCTAAACATTTACATGACACTACATATATGTGGGTCCTTTATTTGCCTTGGTGCGTTTTAAACAATTACATGACCTAGTAATATTAATATGTTGGTCCTTTATTGGCCTTTGGCTTTTAAACATTTACATGACCTCACACATAACCTTACATATATGTTGGGTCCTTTATTTGGCCTTTGGCTTTTAAACATTTACATGACCTTACATATATGTTGGGTCCTTTATTTGGCCTTTGGCTTTTAAACATTTACATGACCTTACATATATGTTGGGTCCTTATTTGGCCTTTGGCTTTTAAACATTTACATGACCTTACATATATGTTGGGTCCTTATTTGGCCTTTGGCTTTTAAACATTTACATTGATCATTTACATGTTTGGTCCCCACATATTTGGCCTTTAGCATGTTTTAAAAAATATATATTTTTGACCCATTTGGTATGTTTTTTGATAGAGTTAAAAAAAAAAAATTTCTTTGAACCTTTTACCATTTAATTCTGATTTAAACCGGTTGCACCACAATGCTAGTTTATTACTCCTATTTTCTTTTTTGTCTCTGGTTTACAACAATGTTTATTATATCACGAACATGGTTCAAAGATAAAATCTTACTTTGAAGTTTTACTTTGCTCTATTTATTTGGATTTACATACTAGTCCTTATGGACTGTTCAATTATATTTGAATAATTTATTCTGAATTTCCTTAGTGATTACCATATTTTGAATATTTTGCCTATATTGTACAACATATGGCTTGAACTCTTGTTTAGTAACTACTTAATACTTTAATTTGGTCTCTTGCATAAGAAGTTTATATTTGTTTACAAGAATATCTGGCATTCATGCTGGACTTATTTTTTGATTGTTTATTTTATTGCATGTTGCTCTGGATTGAAATTTGTTTTAAAAATTGCTTGCACTTTGAACACTGCTTCCCTTAATTTGCTGAAGGAGCATAAGAACATTTCTTATGTTTTTGTGTCCTTTCAGCAAATTCTTTTTGTCGGGAGGTTGTTAGAAATATTTATTCTTGTATTAAACCTTCCTATTTTGCTATTAACTATTTTCTATTGAAGTAGGGGATTTTAAAATACTTACAAAAAAATTTAAGAATATTTCTTGTCTCTATTTTTCACTAAGATTTAGAGACTTTTGGTTTTGCAAATATATCCTTTAGGCAACGCCTAAAAGGCGTGTTTTTTGAACTTTGAAGCGAGGGCTTTTACTGGTACTTATAAAAATGGATCTGCGCGGCTAAGTTAGAATTCAAGCCAGTGAGCGAGTTTGTAGCGAAAGCTATTTAAAATATTTGTACAATTATACTAATGAAGAAATAAGAGTAACGTTAATTATTAATTTAATTGAACAATAGTTTCTGGTTCAGGTAATGATGAAGGTCTTATTATTAATAGAGAATTTTAGTTCCCAAACGTAAATTAGGCCTGGAGCTTTCTTTTATTCTACTTTACCCTTTCTCTATCCTAACCCTATCTCCCTAAGCCTGGTTTTAGTTTTGGGCATTTCTCTATGCCTAGAATTTTTATTATTTACCTTTGAGCTAGAAATTATCCTAAACTACTTATACACTACCTTAAGCCTTATAATTTACAAGGCAACCTCCAAGTTTTAATATTTGGAAATTTTGATTGTAAAACGTTTATTTTATGAATATATATGGTGAGTTATTTTTCTTTATTTTGCTAATATTTAAGCTTATAGGTTAGATTTAACTTTTATTTTTAGATTAGGCGGATCCCTCTTTACTGGAGTGAGCAGTTCACTCAACTGTTCTAATTGCACCTTAGAATGTTCTGCTAAGAACATTTCTTATAATATATATATATATATATATATATATATATATATATATATATATATATATATATAGTAATTATACTATATTAATATAGTATAATAATATATATATATAGTATATATATATATAATTATATATATATATAAAATATATATTATATATATATATATATATATTATATATATATATATATATATATTATATATATATATATATATATATATATATATATATATATATATATATATATATATATATATATATATAATATGGCTTCGAGCTTTATTTTTATCATCATAAATATTTTTAATACTTATCGTGGTAAAATTTTTTGAAGGAAAATGCCTAATATATTTTATATAAAAATTATTTCAATTACGAGTTATATGTTCGAAAAATGCCATTAATAAAGTACGATGCCAATTAAAAAGGATTTTATAAATTTGTTTGCTATAAACCAATCACAATAATTCTTACATTTTGATTTAGGCAAATGAAAGGGTGACTTTCTTCTAAAAATAGCTATTGGAAATTTTGAATTTTGAAGAGCATATCAGCAGTTTGAACGATAACTTCCCTATCTATCTTACCTACTGTATGTTAATATATTTAAACTGTGGTCAGAAGAGGTCTGTCGCCAAACCAGTACAACTCAAAATTTTGAGAAGCAACTGATTTTAGGCAAAAATAAGTTAAAAATCCCAGATATGAAGAAAAAAAAAAGAACTAAGCGCTGCTAAAACATAGTAAAAACAAAAGAAAATAGTGCAATTTCAAATTTTTTTAGCCATATTAGCATGATACGCACCAGTTTTATTGTGCAGATCATTCAATTGGCAATCATGCGCTCAACGGTCGGTTACTGCACCCTCCCCCGATGCAATGTGCTTATCAGGGTAGAATCAGGCAACGTAACAGCGATTTTCTAACTGCGGACCAAGGCGCTAGGAAAAGTTGAATTGAAAACGCTAGCGGTGGAGGACGAAAACTACGACAAGGAAAAGAATATATGGATTGAAGAGAAGCAGAGAGTTTATGAAAGTGGGGTTTCCTATACTTCCTATCAGGCCGTAGCCAGGATTTTTTCGGGGGGCTGCGACTCGCAAGTGGTTACATTCAAATGAATATAAAATACTAATAATACTAATATATAAACATATATATATATATATATATATATATATATATATATATACAGTATATATATATATATATAATAAATAATATAATATATTATAATAAGAGTATATAAATAAATAATATATATATATATATATATATAATATTATATATATATAAGTATATATAGTATAATTCTCGATTAAGAAACTACCATCGTTTTATAAGGTCATTTTCAGTTTCCTTGCTTTTGACTGAGGTTTATTTCAAAATTATTTTCATTTGCTGAATTAACAATCTGATTGAAATGTAAAAGCCAACTATTAGATAACTGCGATTCTTCTCCAACCACTATTCCGTAAATACGGTTTCAGGCGCCTTAATGTGAAGAAGGTTCTTTCTTACTGTTCGGTGGGACTAAGCCCAATACTGCTAAGAATATTTCAGGAGAATTCAAGTTAGGAAACTCCTCTTGTCACACTCAGCCAAAGCACCGATCACAGTTTTTGTTTTCATTTTTTAACAGCCATTTACGCTGTCAGAGACACCACTCTCTCCTTTTATTGTATCCTCATGAGGGTCTGGAAGGTTGTCTTTATAAAAGGATGCTTTTTTCAATATTCTTATAAGGTACATTGCACTTTCTGGAAAATTATAATGAAGTGAAATTGATAGTGGTTTCATGCGAGAGAAATCGATCAGACAACGAAAAAATCAAAATCATCAATAACGGAATAAAAACTGAGATGCGGTAATATGATTCGGGATCTGATGTAGGACCATTACAACGATATTTCTGGAACTTCGTAGTTTTTGGAATTGTTATTATCAATACCTAAGCTGTCGCATACATTTTTTAGCTTGTGAATATGGTTTTAAAACTCTGTGTCGTGCATTTTGTCTATCTTTTTTTCGAGAAGTTGAATATTTCTTTCACTAAGTTTATTGCACTGACATGTCCAAATGGACACTCAGTAACTGTTTTGACAAGGTGGTAGGTATCCAAGAAATTACTTAAAAACGAATAATGTTTATTATTTAAAATTCAAATTTACTGGGCTGAATATTGCAACGAAGTAGCTTTTAGTGATAATTCACCAGGCCATTCCTTTATTTCTTCCAATCGCAAGTATTGGGTCAAGAGTCTCTTTAAAAAGGAAAAAAACTTCATGCCGTTCACAACATCTGGTCTCGCACATCTTTTTTGATCCTCTTGTTATTTTGGTTATTAGAAACTCTTTATTTTATCTTCCAAAAGTTTTGTGCGAGCTTCGGGACTCGATAAAAAAAAAATGCAATATTTTCATTGCAGAAAAGACTATGCTAAAACGTTTCGAATTGCCTTAATTTTAGAAGAGTCTGAGAGACAGATTTAAACAATGCTACAACAATGTGTGTATAGAGCTTAGGATACTCATTCCGAATAACAGATTTGCACTCCTCGAAATTCGCCTCTCATGGAAGAGTCTCTATCATATCCTTGCTTAAATTTTCGAGTTTCAAACCAAGCTAGCGGAGTTTTCTCCAAAATTACATTTGCCATGTTTTTGAACAATTTCGGTGACTCCGAACAAATAATAAAAACAAATCATCTATTAAAGTAAAAGGAGTATCACCTCCATCACCACCAATCGCGTTACATTATACAAAGTGAAATAAAACTGTTCTGCTTGGGAATAATATCCGTTGTTTCATCATGCTAATGCTGAAAAAAATTGTTTTTATTAACTTCTTCCACTATTTTCCTTTGTATATGCTGACTAAATAACTGCATGATTTCATTCTGTATTATTGGACTCGTTTACATTGAATTTTTGGACTGTAGAAGTAAGTGGTTCTTTCAAAAAACACTGGTCACTTCCCATTTGCTCTGAAACCTAAGAAAGGCTTCTAAAATGTCCGTCATTTTCAGCTGGAGTTATAATTCATTACGTCCAGTCACTTTTTAGCCCCTTAATGCAAGACCTTGCTGGCACATAAACGTATAGTTTCAATTATTATTGGTACAAGTTTTTCTCTATTTTCCTTCACAATTTTCTTATTTTGAGTGTCCAGTTGTTTGCCTATACTTTCGATTTTTTTCTGAATAAGAGCTTCCAATATTATCCTTTTCTTATATATATATATATATATATATATATATATATATATATATATATACTATATATATATATATATATATATATATAATATATATATATATATATATATATATATATATATATATATAATATATATGATATATATATATATATATATATTTGTATTTGTAGTTTGTTTTTTGCTGAAAAAATTTCACTGTCGAAAATTTCGGGGGGGGGGGCTGCAGCCCCCCCAGCCCCCCCCTGGCTACGGCCCTGCTTTCCATCTATTGCAGCTATTGTAAAGCACCGATTCTGAGGTTCCGGACTTCGATTCCGATTCCCCAAATATAAAATAAATGGCCTCCGGCTTCCACCATTTTAAGATTAACCGGCTTCAACTCCATCATTTTAAAATTAACCGGCTCCAACTTTAGTTCTTAGTTATAATTTCATCCCCATTTACACATTGGTTGTTAGTGAAGCCTCTATTTTGACTTACAATTTAAAATTTGGAAAATATATTAATATTTTTATTTTTTTTTAGAAAATAATATAAATTATAATTTACTTTCTTCCTGACTTTTAAATTAATTCTTTTTTTTTAATTATATGAACATATGTGATATAATCATATTCAAAACTGGTTTCTTAAAAATAAAACAGCATCAAACAAGTCCTCCTTTAGCGATGGCTTTAGATTCGATTATATTATCTTTCAATCCGAAAATAAACGCTCAACACTCACTTGACTGCGAGGAAAAGCTGTAACTACTTGAACATCATTGTAAAATTTTGGAATAATGAGGGATTGCTTCCGTAATTTTTAACATCGTTTCCCGGTCGATTTTCGTTACGAAACCCAATCTTATATAATTCTCCTTTGTGTTTATCCAGAGAAATTTTAGATTGAAGGACTTTTATTGAATGACTCATTTTTCAATCGCTTCTCTGTGTACTCCAGTTGGTCTCATTACTCATCAATCAGAATCTTTAGTCTGACGAAGATGCTGAAAAAAAAAATTTAAGTTAATTTTTCCTTTTTTTTTCTTTAAAGGAATTTTTGTCATTTGCTAAAATCTTTTATTTTCTAATGCATTAATTATTTCCAACAACCCCATACCTCCTTCTCTGCGTTCTGTGTACATTATAGACAAAATCTGTCCCTTATAAATCATTTTGTGGGCATTTAACATTTTTCTCTTTTTAATATCAATCTTGTTAAAGTCTTCCTGGAACCAATGTTACACTCCACAAATGTATAGGATTACAGGTACAGCTAATGTTTTGGTGGCTTCAGTTTTATTCCTAGCACTCAATGCATATTTTAATATCGCTTCGGTTCTTTTTAAATATTCCCTTTCTGGTTTCTCTCATAAACTTATGTTCCACCTTCTCCGACTCCTCCATTCCTAGATATTTAAAAGTATTTTCTTGCTCCAGTTGCCTTATGTTGGTATCGTCTATCGTGATATTCTGATTTTCCGTTTTTCTTCCTTTCCTAAGAGTAAGGAAAGCACATTTATTCAGACAAAACTCTATACATTTATCCTCCGAGAACTTCTTCACTACCTCCACCTGCTTGATTGTCTCTCTTCTGTTTATTCTATATCCATTTTCTAATTTGTTTATTAAATTGCTCAAAGGGTTAATGACCAAAATGAAGAGCAGTGGCGATAACGAATTCCCATGGAAGATACCTCTATGTTGCTTTTTTTCCACTTCAATCAGTCTCCTCTCATATTTTAGTTCCAAATTGACCCTCCATTGCCTCATTCCTTCTTTTATAAAGACTACAATTTATTTTTTTAATTTATTTTTTATATTTTTAACACTTCCATTATCCAGCTATGGGGAACACTCATATGCCTTCTTATAATCTATCCAAGTCCTGCTTAGATGTTCCTAATTCTTCTACTATTTTCAAAGATCATTTTTTTGACATTAATAACGTTTGTTTTTTGTACCCATACTATTTCTGAAGGAACCTTTCTGTTCTTCGTTTATTTAACATTATTATTTTCTACATGTTGTAATACTTCTAGATACTATTTTGTCTGTTAGGAGTTTTGTAACTGGTTAGTGTAACTACAATTATAGGTCCGTATTTGTTGAAGGTCTTTAGTTTCTTCAAGATGTTTAGGTATGAGGTTAGTGTCTCCTATTGTCAGCCATTCTGGATATGGCTTCTCTTTCATTTATCAATTTCTTTATACATTTTGTTAGTGGGCTGATAGTACTGGACCTTCTTTAAAACCGAGACATTCTGGACATTTCTGTTTGACCTTCTTTAACCAGGCTTCTGAGACATTATCTCGTGACTTTTCTTTTAACCAGGACATTTCTGCGACTTTATCAGGTCCAGGTGTGGCGGGAAAAGTACGTCACACACAACTAAAAACATAAGAAAATTATGAACTTATAACCAAAATATATTTGAAATAATGAAAAACACTTAATGAACTAGTCTTTAATGTATAATTAATTAATTAATTAATTAATAATTAATAATAATAATAAAATATATTAATAATAATAATTAATTAGAAGAATAATAATTTAACCAATATAAAACCAATACCAAACCCGTAATGTTATCCTTTTCGTTGTTCTTTTAGAGGCCGAAATTGTAATTGCTTTACTAAGATTTTTAAGCTACGTCATAACCAAGTTTTGGCCTGGACTAGACTCAGCCGCTAGCAATTTACGAGTTATATTTTCTAAATTCAAATTTTCAACGGTTAAATTTTTGTATGAAATAATTTTTAAATAATGTTATGTTAATATTTACAATATAAATGATTTTTGAATAGGTTTTTAATTTTTTAAACTTATTACAGTATTAGAAAAAATTTCCTATTTCAACATTGTACTTACCAAATTAATCTGAGTTTTCACGAGAACTACTTTTACCTTCTTTTGACTTATCTCCAAATTCCATTCATTTAATATGTCTCTATTTGAGATCATTTATCATTTCTTCCTTCCAATCCGTTTCATTGTTATGTTGTCTTTCATTTTCATAGATGTTTTTCCAAAATCTTTCAATCTCCTCTATTCTTGGTTTTTGTCTTAATTCTGCCTTTAATATTATTTTGTTCTTTTTTCAAGATTAGCATATGAATTTTAAATATCCTTTATGATTCCATTCATAGTTGCACTCAAGAACAATTAAAATAACTTTACATTATTCAGTTTAGACATCAGGAATACTTTTAAGCTTATTTTCGCGCTACATTCATAGCTGCACTTAGAACACTTAAATTCAGATGCTTAAGCATGTGTACATTTAAGTTTCCTTTCTGATTACTTTCATAGCTGCCACTCAGAAACACTTAAAATAACTTTATATTTGATGGTCATAAGCATTGTGTCTTTTTAAAATCTGGATTTGCGATTACGAATTCATATGTAGCAATTTCAAACACTGTAAATAACTTATAGTATTTAGATGATAAACATAGTGTGCCTTTTAGGGTTCCTTCTGAATAATACAATCAATTAGTTGACATTCAGAACAAATTATTAAAAATAAACTATGCAAAGTTGAGAAAAGTTGCCATTATGGAATTTTTAACTTTTTTTAAATTACATTCATAGTTCACTCAAAACATTTAAATAACTTTACATTTTCATGTTTTAGCAAGTGAATTAAAGTTTAATTCTTTTTGTTGTTACATTCATAGCTGCACTTCAGAACACTTAAATAAACTTTCGTATTTAGATTATAAGGCTATGTGGTTATTTTAAAGGAACCTTTTCTGATTACATTCAAAGTTGCACTATTAATTTTAAATAACTTTAAATATAATAATAATAATCATGTGTGATTTAAGATTTGCTTTATGATTACATCATAGGTTTGCACTCGAGAACTTTAAACAACTTTTATATTTTCATGATTTAGCAAATGAGTTTTTATGTCTCTTTTCCTGTTACATTCATAGCTGCATACAGAACATTTACACATTTTGTATGTGTATGCAAATAGACCAAAATGGTTTTTCTAGTTTTTCTTCTTTACGACCTAGACACTGCATACTAGCTGGTAGGGTAGGCACACATTTTGTATGTGTATTCAAATACACCAAAATGGTTTTTCTAGTTTTTCTTCTTTACGACTTAGAAATTTGACTTATAAAGATCTTATAAGAAATAACATTTGAGATGTCTTATTCTTGAAGTACTTTTCATTTTGGAACCTTTTTCTACTTCACCAGCATAGCTGAGGAGTTTCTGTACAAAACAATTAAAAATATATTGTGTGTGCAGCATAAAATATAAATACTATACTTTTTAAGAATATGTATTATATATCAATTTATTAACGCCTCGTGGTGTAGGAGAGGCTTCACTCGCCGACTTCTCAAATGCGAAGAGGACGCTTGGTTCAATCCTCCGCTACGTTAGAGGTCTGAGTATTATCTCCTGAGGACAATAAAATTAAAACTCTGCTGCGAACACTTGGTGGCACGAGGCATGAGAGATTGGAATGAGAGCACAGCCCTAAAGGTTCCATTTCCTTAAGTCCCCCCGTTTACCCTCTGAGATGGGGAGTAGGCACGTTAAAAGAAAGTGGTAGTAATTTGTATTATTTTTGATTTAAAAATTATTTTCGTAGATATTTAAAAACTAATTTAAAGTTATCTTAGAGCTCCATAAATTTCAAAAAATTTGGAAGAATAGAAGATGTTATCATTTAACACGACATCTTTAGTACCTAGAAAAAAAAACGACAAAAAAAAAGTTGTAAGTTGCAAATTAAAAGTAGGCAATTAACTTATAGAAAATTTATTTTTACTTTCAAATTATGTATTATTTCTATGATGAATGAATCCCTATAGAAATACTATTTTAAATAAACACCATAACGTTAACCTTTAATGCGTCCAACAGACTTACAAAAACTTTGGAGAGACGGACAGTATCCCAAAGGTGGAAATTCACGGACCACTAACCGCACAGGCTTCAGCCCATGAAAGGATACTCCAGAAATATGAAAGGAACTTTGACGGCACCAACGAAGTCAAAGATTGGAGTCCAAGGTAATCGGAGGGGTTTAGGTCGATCAGGAGGCAGGGAGAAGAGTATCTTTGGCAAGTTGAGGCGAGAGAGGGGGTACTTTATTCTATTCCACAACTGAGCATTCTTTGGAGAAATGGAGGGATGACTTCAAAGAGCTGAGACGTGACAGTGACTGGGGTAATCGTATATCCACACTTGAATTCTATGGAGGGATGAGGTGGTGCCATAGCAAGACGTGACATGTGATGATGGAGTTTTTGCAGTTATAAGAGAATATTCACTAAAGCAATCATTCAATCAAAATTAAAACTTAATAAAATCTATTTCTGAATGTGTAGAGATTGTTACGAAGACATGAAAACTTCACAGCTATTAACACAAAA
>JABUQX010020539.1:0-44602 GCA_015478945.1 Trachelipus rathkii | reverse complement strand
CGAATGAAGTTAAAAACATAAGGTTACGATGAAGTGTCTGCTGATACCTATATAATATATATATGAATTTAATATATATATAGTATAATATAATATATAAATAATATATATATAATTAATATATATTAATATATATATATATATTATATAATAACTATAATAATATTGTATTATATAATATTATATTATAATATTATATAAGTATTATATCATTATATTAATATATATATATATATATTTATTAATATATATATTACTATATTATATACTAATATTAATAATATATAATATCATATCATATATATATTATATATAATAGTATACATTAATATATATTATTATTATATATATATATATATATATTATTAATATATATACTAAATAATTATGAGTATTAAATATATATATATATATACTATATATATATCATATTATAATATATATATAATATATATATATTATAATTTATGTGTGTATCAAGGTTGTTTTTAAATATTATATGTAATATTAATATAGGAGATGTAATTCACGTGTTTATATTAGTATATATATTTAGTATGTTTGACTCTATAATACTGATATATATATTTAAATACCGTTCAGAATATAATGAATTAATATGCCATGACCATGTGAAGCGCGTGTGAAGATTAAATAGAATTGAAACGCGATTTATTTAATATTAAGTTGCAGACGTTGAGGCGAAAAGTTTTTCCATGTCTGATTGGTTTTGTTCCCAATTTTGTATATATAATTATGATTGTAAGATTTTACATTGGTCAATAATTAAGTGAGTATAGTATATAATCATATGACTATATATATTATATATACTATATAATATATATATATACGAGTGGTATATAAACTTCATTTACATGTTCAAGGGATAACTTTAAACGTAGTCCACACACAAAATTACATTTTTTTAAGATAAAGAGCCCGTATATCATTTCTTTATTTACAATCCAACAATGGTAAGAGCGATACAAAGCACCACTTCAAAATCCTTAGCTTGCATAAGTGAATATAAACCTCTCTAAAACTTTTATATTAATTAATTATGTTTACTGTAACTTAATTTTAATTTATATATTTTAAATGTTATAGGAGTAATATGTTATTATTCGGCCTTTCATATGGTATTGAGTATTTGATTTAATTCATAAAAAGACAGAACAGGAGTCTAAAATGTACTATTTTATTGACATTTTCCAAACGTGATTTTTTTCCAAAATATATATAAATTTATTATATTCTATTATAATATTCATGTAATGAAAGTTGATAGATAAAAAAAATGGGTTTCTTCAAAATTTTGTTTGTGAATAATGCTCTCTGTATAGATAGAGATGTATTAGAGTAAGAATTTATTGTACTACGACTTGTGATAATTACAGTGAGTGGTACTTGGCTTAATTTATTTTGACGAGTAGGCCGTACGTACTGGCTAATGCATAACAGAACGTGTGAGAATGTGTGTGCTTTATATTGAAGGATTGGCATTTGTGAGAGTGGCTGTATTCTTAATAACGAAGACAGAATAACCAAAATGTAATGCATATATAGAGAGGTGAAGGATTACTCTTATGGGTATAGCTATTAATGTATGGAAATCAAGAGTGTGATTTAGCACTTACTCACACGCGGCGAGTCAAAGATATCCTACAGAGGTCAGAAGTTACTCGATTTTCCATGGTATGAAGGACAATGAATACTCTATGGAGAGCTCCTCTCGCTGTAAGAGTGTGTTTTTATTAAATAATTATTATTAAACTTCATAGATAAAGAGTTTATAAGTTAAACCGATTAGAGCGTTATATAGGTAGTAGTGATTACAATACGGGAACACAAAAGAATTTATGATTACTCGCTAGAAAAGTTTGTTATCCAGACATTTCTTTAAGATAAAAACACAGCAATGAACAATTAGGAGAAGAGGAGATTTCTTCTATATGTTGTGTTAACTACATTTTTTCGTGGATATTTATCATGGCTGTTTGACGTATGCATAGTTAATGGCCCACTAAAAAAGAATCACACAAAGAAAGCTAGAAGGTGTCGCTACCTTAAAGTCATCCATGAACATCTCACATCCATCTATGAAAATATGTAGTGAAAGTGAAAAATCATTACTACTAATTTGTGACGACTTTCACACTCGTGATTCCTTCAAAATCGATGATGGAATTTTATCATATGTCAAAGAAATAATCATAATAATAATAATAATAATAATAGGTGTAGCTGATTAATTTTTAAAAGAGAAACATAAATGATGGCGATGGTAAAACTTGCCTCTACACATTAATACACTTCAGTTCTCGAATATAAAAGTTTTCAAAAATTATCGAGCGGCCAACCTTCCATTATTTTGGTACGGAAAAAATGGATAGACCCTTTAGTGAACTTCTACTACTACTACTACTACTACTACTACTACTACTACTACTACTACTACTACTACTAATAATAATAATAATAATAATAATAATAATAATAATAATAATAATAATAATAATAATAATAATAATAATAATAATAATAATAATAATAATAATAATAATAATAATTAACCTTGAATATCAACCGTGGGAAATCAATAATTAAGTAAATTCATTACTCCATTTTTTTCTTTTGTACTTTATTGGAATATTAATAAAAGAAGTTGTGAGACATTAATGGGTAAGTAATTAAAAAAAAAGAAAAAAATAGTGAAAGTGTTTTTTTTTATTTGCTTTTTTTTTATATTATCAAATATTCAAAAATGAAAATAAAAGAAATATTTTATTTATTTATTTATTTAATTTCTTTTTTTTTATTGTTTAGTTGCTATAATATTATTATTTTATGTATTTCCAAATTATTTCATTACTTTTTATTAAATTTCTTGAATATTTGCCTTCAAGAGAGAGTATGTGAACATTCAAGAAGTATCAATTTATTTAATTTTAATGTATTGAAACTTGAATTTAAATTTAAATTTAAATTTAGATTAAAATAGATTTAAATTCTAATAATTAAAATTTTTTTTGGAGGAAAGTATTTTTTGAATTAATTTTTATATATCTAGTATAAGTGAATATTTAAATTTTAACTAATATATATCTTCTTTAAATAATTTTATAACTACCTACTAAGTGATATCAGGTTAGCGTCTTGCGAACGGAAATCGCAGTTACGACTTTACAATTCAACACTCGCGTATTCAATGCAATGAACAAAGAATGAGTTTTGGAGCCATTCTTGCAATTCCACCCGATTTCACAAATAATTGCTGTCGCAATTTCTAACCGTGTTAATTGCAATGATGTTGCACCCACGGTTACATGAAGGATCAAATGCAATCAAAAGAATGAGTTAAAGGTTTAAAGCACACTAAATAAAAATGTTGTGACGTAATTATTACTTTAACCTACCCAAACAAATATGTGAACATCATGAAATTCCAATGACATAATAAGAAATGAGGCTAAAGAGTTTTTAAACTATTTCAATCAATTATGATTATATTAAATTTAATAATTTTAATGATTTTTCATGAATAAAATTTATAAGATGATACTCTTTGAGCACTTTTGTTCGCTATGTGAATTCGCAGAATCGAAACTATAGGTCCCAGATTGAGTTATAGGTTTAAAATTAAATTATAAAATGATTATATGATAAATTTGTGAATTTTTAAACAAAATAAAATGAATTTAAAATATTTAAAATTCTTAAAATTAAATAGAATTTTACTTATAACATAAAAAAATATATTATAACATATGATTAATGTTAATAAACTTTTAAAATTGTGAGAAATAATATTTAGTATCACTTGAAAGTGTGCACACTCAATATTCTAATAAAAAAAAATAATAAGAGAAAGTAATACTCGGCGTTCAGAGATTTAAGGAGGTATAAACTAATAATTAATAATTAATAGGTTAACAACAACAAATAACATAAATGAATATTAAAATTAAAATTAAAATAATACTAAAAAAAATATTTCTTATTTTTTTACATTATTTGTAACATATTTGATATTTAAATATAAAATAAAAAGCAAAATATAAAAAAAACATTTATCACTATTTTTCTTTTTTTTATTATAGATATAACTTTAACCCTATTTATAAATGTACTCACAAACTTTCTTTTTTAAATTCCAATAAAATATTTATTTTGTCTCTGGATATAATATATAATAAAAGTATATATAGAGTTTACTTTTAATTATGACATTAGTCCCTACATTGTAATTATATTTCAAGGTTAATATTATTTAATTATTAATTTAATATTATTAATTATATTTAATTTAATTTATTAATTATATATATATATATTATTTATTTATTATTCTAATTCTATTCTACTACTCTTCTATTGTTGTTTCCCTACTGGATTATTATTATATTAATTAATTTTATATAAGTTAATATGGTGATATATTAGTCTGACGGTTAGGCCAACTAGGAAACAGGAATAAAGTGTTTATAGAACTAAGTTGAGATAAGATGCAACGGAGTTTAAGCATGCACCTAAGATCGGAGGTCTAACATAGAAATAAAGTAAGGTCACCTCGTCTAGTAGTGATATGAGCGCGCCCTCTCCTCCCTTTACATTAAACCATAGTTACACTCGAGCTGTATAATACAACGAGTTTAGGTCAGCTCAGTCAGATTGTTCCGCACGAAAGCGGTCTATCCATTTTTCGATCACATACCGCTACCAAATAATGGAAGTTGGCCTCTCTAGAGCTACTATCGACTCCCGCACGTAGTCACGCGCGATAATTTTTCATAAGACCTCATACTTTTTATTATATGTGCATGGCGTATAACTGATGTTATCCCAGGCAAGGTAATCAAAACCACCATTCGTTATTGTAGATTTACTCTGGTTGTCGTAACAGGGTGAGCCAAAATGTTGACCAGGTGGCAGCAAAATTGAGTTATCCGACTTCTCAATCACGTAAGAATGGCGTTTCGAGTGCCTATACGACGAATCCTCACTATGGCATCTCGTCAGTTGGGGTTCAGGTTAGGTTATCGAGCCCTATATGTGTTGAGTGGCCACACAACTTATCTCCCCCAATCCTTCGCACGGCCAGCTCATTAAATATCTTACCTATCCATCCACCTTCACAACTTATCCTATATTGAGCAAGCCTATTTATTCTGTGGTTACGGGCGCCATTACTTTAACTGGGCTCTAAAACACTCATATCGATGTCTTCCTTTCTCTCTTCATGGGCGTTATTTTCTTCTTTATCTGATTTGATGCAGCATATATATTCTCATATCGTTGGCGAGCCATGCTAAAACCCAAATGAGAGAAAACTCCGTAAATAATATAATAGTATGAGTTTAAATAATATATCGAAGAATATTTTACCATACTATTATTTCAGTAGGTAGTGTTTTTATTATTAATAATAAAGAATGTTGAAAAAATTTTTTAACGATAATTATAAATTTTGGTTAGTATAGTGATACTACGAACTTATAAGTATGGTTTAACTTTATAAACTTATTTGATAAGTTTATTTATATATATTGGTAAATAATTTTTATAAAAATTTACAGTGAGTGATAAGCAAAAATAATATTACAATTTTTCGGAAAATCTACTAGTGATAAACTTATTGTAACTATGGGTCTTAGATTGGTCCTAACCTAGTATGGACCAAGGTGAGAGTGCTAAAATCTGAACCCCACTCTTTGAGTCACACATATACTACTATTACCATTAGATTTCCGTTACTGACCATGCATATGATTTGACTTGGTATTGTGCTGTGTTGATTTAGAGAGACAATACAGCGCTACTCTCAAAAAGCAAAAAAAAAAAAAAATTTAAGTTTGTTATGATAGCATACGTAGCCTACTCGTAATATAAAGATATATATTAATTTAAAGTGTGTAAATAAGTGTAAGGGGGGATTTTTAAACCTGAAAGTACACTACACATTCTTGTTTTACAATGATTCTTGAATTTTCTAATTTTTCAATTCTTGTAACTTCTTAGAAAAAAAATTCTCAAAATAGACAAAATAATAGTGATCCATTAATTATTAGAAAAATTAGATTCGCTACGACTTGTGGAATGTCTATTTTCGATCTCAATAATAATGTCATATTATAATCTTATCATCTTAACTGTTTCGTGGTGTGTTTTTCTTTCACTCGCATAATGAACATACTCACCCTTAATTAACCACATTCAAGTGAAAAAATTCTTACGTATAACATTTAAAGAATTATAATTAAGATTAATAGGGTATTTGGGAACGAAACCTCAGACGTAAATTAATATTTAATATTATTAAAAGCGCGACATTAATTCAGTTGACAATTATAAGATTATTTGAATTGTAGTACTTAGTGTCGCTCTACCATTTAGTTTGATATGTATAAATAAAAAAATAATATACAGGGGGTATAATGTTCAATCGGGCTCAAATAGCGGAGGTTCCTTGTTCCTGGTTCCTTGTTATTATTAATATATATATTATATATTAATTATATTAAATTATATTATATAATTATTAATAATAGATAGATAATATTATATATATAATATAATTAATAATATATATATATAAATATATTATAATATATAAAGGTATAATGATAGGTAAATACTTAAGCCATATTGTAGTGAAATGAAGACTGACGTGGCTTCCTCTCCGAGCTCTATTTATACCGAATGTTTATTAGTTATTTCATCAGTGACAAGCTATATTTAGCTTTGATGAACATGTTGTATAGCACGTAATTCATGGTTTATGGATAATTTCTCGAATAAAGACACGCCCATTATATATATATATATATATATAATTATATAATATTATAATTAAATTTTCATTTACTTCTTATAGGTAAAACTGAATATTTCGTCTAGCTCGTCGTTATGCGGTCTTGTAGTATTCTATATATATATACTATCATATACTAACAGTATAACTTGTGGTCTTTGTTTCTATTTTCATATATTAATTTTAATTCGGTATGATCTTTTATTTTGTTCTCGATCGCTTAGTACGATATTTTAAATACTTATATATTACACTTAATCGACTCGCCGTACTAATTCTTACTGCACGTCGTAGCAGTCTGAAGTAAATTACGTATAAGTTTTATTCTGTAACACTGCTAGTATATACTTGATTAAGCGCTCATTACCCTGTATATTTCGATAAGTATCAACTTTGTATGAATATTCAGTTTCCTGTATGATCATAATTTATTCCATGAACTAATCTCTACAATTTTACAGTCCTGTGGTATGATTATATATTTATAATGTAAAGGCACTATAGTATAAACCTTATTTTATTATCTGTAAAGTCGAGACACTAGCTCTTTATGGGTAATTATATAAGGTTGTCCAAATTATTATTGGTTAACATTAAACCTGTCCTATCATAATTTTGAATATCATTAAAAGATTTTTTGTTAAATGTATTTTGAATCTCGAGGAAGTGCATATAAAAATGTAATAAATTGTAAAGAACAGTGATGAAACATATTCGCAAGAAATTATATAATTGAGAGTGCTTTATAGAAATATTATATAAATTATTAAGTATATGATATAATATATTCAAACCTTATTTAAATAGTATTTTAAAATTAATTTACTTTAATTATATTATATGTAATTAGTTTAGTTATAGTTACGTTAATAGTATACTTAATCGTCTAAAATGGATTTTATCATACTTCATACACTTCTCTTTAAGTCTATCTCTGTTTTGCTTTGGTTGTTGTTCATTCTTTATCTTGGAATATTGATTTTATAAACTTAAGTGAATATTTCGATTAGTTCAAACACTTAATTAATATACTAGTCACGAATGTGCGAATTTGTAGTTATATTGAAGAAATGTAAATGCGTATTAGTTTCCACTTATTTTTATATAATATAATTTTAAATTTATTAATTTTAATATATAAAACGTTCTATAATTTTACCTAAAACATTTTATTTATTGGCGCACCTAAATTCAATAACGAACGAGTCGTGACAGGGTTATCGTAATTTTACGGAAAACATTCGTCCTTTCGCTATTACAAACTTTGAAAGCCAACTTTGTTGGCAGTGTACATAAGTGAAAAGCACCATATTTGCACATTCGGGGATTTTTTATTAGACAAACTATGTTTTCGCCACTAATAGTTTCATTATTAACTGATAGTTGTGCCAAAATATATTTTATGTTTCGGTGTTTGAGTTTTTATTTGACTTTCATTATATTCAAAATGCAACATTGTCGACAGTTTTATATTGTAATTACGATGTATTTTCTTTAGGAGATCTTCAATGTTCTGTATTTCCTTCATTAAATGCAGAAACTGATGCAGTCATCAACATATCTACGTCTGCACAAATATGTTTTAAACTCAATCCTGTAAGTGTTTTTGTTGTTTATTCGTAAATGTTACAAATGCTTTATCTTATTTCGCTATTATTTATCGTTAGTTTACAATTTTTATATAATGTTGAAAGCTATGAAGTTGATTTTATAATTTGAGATAGGTTGTGAAGATTTGAATTTTTTTTTTTTTTTTACTTTTTTATTATAATACTTGGCTCTTTGCTGTTTCATAACTATTTGATGCAACTTATTTATTTATTAAGCTTAGTTTTAAGTTTTTTTTTTTATCTTAACTAAATTACTTTTTACAATTTCTTTAATGTTAATAAGTTTTCTCCATTTTGACAGTTTAAGCAAGTAATGAGTGTAGAATTTTCAGTGTTACCTGTTTACTTGTATTTCACTTTTTTTTTTTTTTTTTTTTTTTTTTTTTTTTTTATTAGGTTTTGATTGGTATTTTTTTGTAATTTTTTATTTTATCTTTTGTGGTATAATGTTAGATTTTCTTGTATCTGTTTTCGTCCTTTACTCTATTCTGATCTTCTCCTCTTTGTCCTTTTTTTCCCCCCTTCACCCTCGCTTTTGCAGGATTTTAAACCCCCATCACAACCTTCTTCTACTCCCAATCCTGTTGATTACTTTCCTTATTTCGATGGATCTTATTCTGGCTGTGGCCGCATCCCTTAACGGGGGCAATGCTCTCGCTGCCTTCGTGAGAACTCTGCAGCAGTGGGTGCTGGAGCTCGGCTTTCAAGTGCCCCAATGTAAGTAAGATTGAAGTGCGTAATCGTCATATGTGGCATGTTTGCAATGTCGTTTAACCTGTAATTTTTTATTAACAAAATAATAATAATAAATATTTTAAGTAATAATAAGTAATAACTACTTTATTAGGCGATATACATCTTAATTTTGTTATATGTTCCTTTGGCATTAATTCGTATCTTTTAAAAATCATAACTTTACACACAAAGTAATTTTTTTTTTGAATTTTTTTAATTAATCTTAATTCAATTTTATTTATATTTTATTATAGACTAGGTTATTAGTTATTGGTATATTTAAACCATCCGGGCAAAAGTTTTTATTGCTTAGCCTTGACAATAACTTATCTTTGTATATATTATCTTTTCTTTCTTTCTTCCATCTTCCTTTAATTTTTGTAGTTCTGGGTAAGGTGCCTGACAAGCATCAGAAAAGAAGAGCAGTAGGAAGATATTGAACAAAAGTCGAAAAGAAGCCCAGCCTTACCTCCCCCCCTCTGTACTTAATTAGTAAAGAACTCGTCGCAATCAGAAAATCCACCTAGAGCTTCACGGACCCGCCGACGGCATCCTCACTAGTGGCTGGGTAAATCGTCTAAGGCTAGGGATTCATCCTGGCCCCAGTGGTTCACAACTCAACCCCTTACAATACCCCGCCATTCTCTCCCATCACGCACCTTTCTTCTCGCCTCTGCCAAAACTTACATTTCTCCATTATTCAACATTTCCTTTACTGACTCTAATCCAATTTTTTCTTCGGTCTCCCCAGCCGGTCGATTCCCACCACACTCACACTATACATCCGCTTAACCAAAACCGACATTCATTTCATCCTTTCCACATGGACCAAACCTTCTCAAATACTTTCATTTATTCCTTCGTTTACCCCTTTTCTTCACACAACACTACATACTCTCTAATACGTTCATCCTACATTATTCAATTCTTGTCACATCCTAAGGGCACACCCCTAAGTGTTCCCAGTGAACCAAAATTTTAAACTAGATCTATACTTCTTTTCAAGGGACATATTCTCAGACTTCAGACCCAATAACCATGTAACAACATACCCTCATGCAAGACCCTTGCGCACGTTCCTTAGTCCCTTTTAAAATTCACCAACGATTAATTTGCACCAGGCCACATCTCCTCATTCACAAAATTTTTTGACTTACCACTTCTGCATTCACCGTTTATCTTCTCATCCAACACATACCCCTAAATATTAAACTCGGAAACACGCTACCAAGGAAAATGGAACCCACCTAACAATTACTTTCACACTAGGGCTATCCTCCACTCACAACCCATAACAACCTTTACTTTTTCTACGTTTACCTTCAAACCCCCCCTTTTACACAACCTGCACCAAATCTCTCTTACCAATCTTCTCAAACCTCTCTTCAGTAATTCCGGCCACAAATAGAACCCACTATTGATTCATTCGCACTATAAATTAAAATTATAGCTCCCTCCCACTCATCTCCATTCTCCAATTACCATTCTAACACCATTCCTTCTCAGATGTAGACCCCGGGCCCCACCCCCACCTTCTTAATTCTTTCATAAACCCCATCATTATATTAAATTGAAAAAAACCAAGGAAGAACATAACACCACCCCTGTCTCAACGTGGCGGCTTTCAATACTAAAACCCAATCACCCTTTCGGACACCTACTATTATTCTTACACCCACGCCTCCACCTATCCCCCATACATACTTATCTTCCATTAATTATAATATTATATTTAATATATATATATATATATATATATATATGATATAAGTATAATATATATATATATATAATATATAATAAAATATATATATATTATATATTATATATATATATATTTGATATGCATGATAGCGGTTACTATCCCAGAAGTTATACTTTTGTGCCCCAAGTGTTATCCTATGATGATAATATTTCCAAAACCAGAACAGGTGTTAAAACCCAATCTTTATTTTCATTGTGTTTATGCCGGGTATTTAATGATTTTTCAGATGTGTTTTTCTTGACTTAAAAAAATTTTTATTCCCACAGAACTATTATAAGCGTGGCTATTTTATCTAAATAAACCCACCGTCCACGTAAGTAGTATCCACCAATTTTGTTAATACTATAGGCACTATATACACTCTAATATTACTCACATATACATACCTTAAGTATATTGTTGCAAAGCTAATATTATCTATCTCATATCATATTATTATATATAATTAATATTACATTACAGTATATATATATATATTTATATATATCTATTTAATAATATATAGTATACTATTAACCCGATTGCATATTTACAATTAATATATGTAATTATAATGTTATTTAAAATATGGTCAGGTGCATACACCTATATAATACTAAATAATTAATAACTTGTTACACTATATATAATATAACTCCCTCAAATTCCATATATACAAAATGAATTAATTAATCCTAATTAGTAAGTACTAAGAACTATTATAAACTAACATACACATGCTCTCTCACTCCATATATAGTCATTAAGAATATAATATATACATATTAATAACATTAATATATATACACATTGTGTATACACACACAGTCCTACCCTACAAGTTTCTAGAGAACACAACAACTAACTCACTTATCGTCTATGATATTTACGTTTTGATTCCCATGTGCAGCCGAAAGCCAGGTACCCACCAACAACAAGGGGTACAAAAATTATGCACTAACACCTGACAGCGATAACGACATTACACGAACGCTACTAGCTAATCCCTAAAATTCATTACGTTGCCACTCAAGTTTGGCAACAATCCATAAATCTCAAATATACGGGTTTTATAATGACGAGATTTATTCTTAATCCTCATCAACCCTAAACATTCCTTTTTAGGTTGCTCATATCATTTGTGTGTCCTATTATTAGGTGAAAGATTTGATCTAGGCAGCGCTCCCCTCTAAGGACTCACTCCCCTTAAAACGCACACAATATGTTCGTGTTATCCCATCTTTACCCTGCCCCCTAATCCTCACTACGTTATATCATAGCGACTTCCTCTGTGCGCGGACCAAAACACAGCTATTCACCCTGTGTTCTCCTAGCAGATAATACTCAAGTAAACATTATTTTCCCCCTCCATGTTAATTTCTAGCGGCGTTGCCCTGTAGCCTACTCCCTAATCCAACCCATATTAGTATTTTTAAGCGGGTGTACTCATTTTATATCTTTCTCTCTCTTCCAACTTCCGCGTGCGGCCCCGAGCTACCCTTGACCCTCCAGGTGGAACACCGCTTCCTGTGGGAATTACTACGGAAAGACTTCCAACATCCAATCAATCACCCATCTGCGGCGGGCTGTTCTCGTTCTTGATCATTTACCTTAAGGTAATTCCTCCCATGTCTTCCATAATATCTGAGTCTGCAATTTACCAATTTCTTCAACTTTCTCACGTCTACCCTATTACCTACTCGTCACCTTACCTACATCCCTCATCGCTCAGAGTGCGCGAGAATGGAAACATTGAGCCTTTGAATTCCACCTCTCTGCGGCCTGGCATGCCCTCTTAGCCATCAAAGCCCACACACACTTCATTGACAGTCTCGGGCTCGATCAATTAAATGTCATAGTCTCTCTTATGAGCAGGAGCCCATGTTATTTTTTCGAACCTATAACGTCGAGGTGTGTCTCTCTCAATTGCCACTGTCTCGCCCAAAGCATCCCATGCCAGTAGAGGTAGTCTCAGTGGTAGTATATATATTATATTATAGTATCATGTATAGAGGGGTATTGACAAAAGCTATATGTGTTATATACTCAGGTATATTTATTCACGACGTATTTCACAAGCATATATATTACCCCAACAATTAATGTATTTTACGATTATATATAGGTAGTTGTAAGGGTCCGTAGAATTCCACTATATACTCAGCTTATATAGGGTACCAACTATTCACTCACCTTTATATACTATATGTATTTTCGTTAAATTATGATAAAACCCGTCATAAATATTAGTCTCACTAACATATGGTATCTATTGTGTAGTATTGCCAAATGTCATATTGATATAGCTATGGTATATATATATATATATAATAATGATAGAGTTACCGGAAAAGTATTAATGAGAGGTGAATTGATATATATATTATATATATATATATCATTATATTACTATATATTATACTTACGAGGCATAACATTATATTACTTACTCCTGAGGGATGTCTCCTGTCTGCATATATTCTTTACGGCTGTTCTAATGAGTCTGCCCACTTCCCATCAGTACGAAATTGTGGTGCAAAAGACGTCCGGGGACGCAGACATGCGGCCCCTTCGTCCAATTGGTAATCCAAAGAGGGATGCCTTCCCCCCAGACGCCGCAACAACGCGCGCATCTCCCGAGGCCTCAAAATCCCCGACCGAGCGGACCTCTAGAGAAGGGAAAGAGCTACGAATGATGACGATACGTTGCGCGCGCGGAAACATGCTGCTTCCGTCCGCGGGTATCGTCGGTGTCTGTCTAGTGTAACCGTGTCTAGGCAACGCGCCGAGGGCGTAACGAAGTAGGGCAAACAACCTTTCAGACTTCGTTCCAGAGAAGAGCACCTTCTGCAGCCTTTTGCGGTGCCCCTCTAAATCTTCGACTGCGTCCTCTCTAGCCTGTGGGAGAGTTGAATTTCTCTCGTGGGCACACATATGCTTTGCTGTCCGCTGATTCGCTTCGACTCTGGAGTGGCTGTTGGGGTGTAGTTTCGGTGACCTATGGGCAAGCCTCCAGGTGCCCGGTAATTAATGACTGTTAGTGAGCGGCACTTCGGCGGTGTATACCGAATTTACTTGTTAATCTGGTTACAGTCTACCCTTGGGGAATGTGCCGTATATTTAATTAGTATACCTCGTGCAGCACCGTTTTGGCGCGACTCAGAGACTGACTTGAATCTGTAACTCAGAAATTGTGCTCCCTGGCCTATGTCGACGGTGGTCTATATTCCTGGACGCATCGTCCCTCTCACCTGAGATAAGATCGCTGTGGTTTCTTCGCTTGCTGTATAGGTTCGGGGTGGCCGGTAGGAGACTGTCGTTGGCGAGGGGCGCTAAAACCTGACCTTTTATGGTCAGTTAGCCTCCCCGAGTCCTGGTCGAATGTCATATTGGTGTTAGGTTTTCCTGGCAGTGTCCTGGTTTTGTACGGTTATGTGTTAGGTAGATGTGTATGGATATGTGATAAGCCCATGATTCGCACCCACTATTGGGAGACCGGCGGGCGGCGCTGTCCGGCCAAAATGGGTTATGTTGTACGGCAAACTGATCAGATACGTAGGGTTACTAGAACGGTTATACGAACTGTGCCCGTGAGAGTAAAGACCCGCGGGATGTCTGTTCGCCGATTTTTATCTGATCTTCTGGAGGGCTTGGCAGAACAGTGGGGTTAGTTGGTTTTGGCTATCTGCACGAGCATTGGCGGTGGTGCGTACTGTATTTTAGTTGGTTTTGGTACTCAGGTCTTGGAATCGACAGACGACTAGAATTGAATCCTCCAATGTTTATCGTGGTCCCTCGTACGTGAAATGTCATCCCTCCACGCCCAGTCCCCAGGGTGGGTGGAGATAGGAAGATTGTTTAAACGCGCATCTTGTCAATAAGTACAATACCGATGTTGAACGATGGTGCGGTTGCATCATAAAGTACTGTTTGAGTTATGTTGTCATCCCAAATGTATATCAGTCAATTTCTGGTGAACCGCAAGCTACGTGCAGTGTCTCTCAGGCCCAAATGTGTCTCGGCCTTGATTTAATTTGTGTTATGCAATTTATGAATTTTTGACGAGGCGGGGTGGAACCATGCTGGGGGGAAGCATAGTTTAGTGTTTGGTCTGGAGGAGTTGTTTATAATACCAATAATGTTTGGTTCGTGGAGGGTGTGTGTTCCTGTCACTAAAGTGTGTGTTGGGACAGTGGGGTTCGTGTGAGGGTTTTGCTATTAAAGGTTTTCTGTTTTCTGAGGATAGGTTTCTCGGTGCCGCACCCGGTTCCTGAAGGTGATTTGGGTTTATACCTTGATACTAGTGGGGGTTGGCTTAATGACAGTAGGAGAATGTCATGTGTCTGTCATAGGTAAGACCCCAATAATTTTTGGTGTTTTGTTTAGGGGAGAGGTGAGTTGTTTAGATCGAAGCACTATATAGGGTGTGGGTTGAAAGTAATGGTGGCTTAGTGTAGTATAGTGAGTTAGTAGAAGTGAGGGCGGTGTGAGGGTATGATATAGGGTGTATATTGGTGATGGAAGGACTTAACTAATATGAGGGGGAGAGCGGTCCTATTCATTAGGAGTAAGTTAAACCAGGATTATTACTAATAATTGTATGCTAAGTATATATACTTAATAATTGGTTTTAATGGATTGTAGTGAGCTAATATATATTATGCACACAAAGTTCCGGAGAGAATAATGTAGTAGCTGTATTGTAACAGTACTGCGTATTGTGAATTACTAGTATTGTATGAGTATTTCTCGTGCTCTCTCGCGTAGGTATGCGGCATATATACCACCGAAGGTTGGAAGTAGAGGAGAGAAGGACTAGAATGGGTAACCCCTGAGCGGCGACTCGCCGTTGTTTAGTTTCTCAATGGACAAACCGTGGCAGAACAAAGAAAAGCCCGCATATAGCAAGGAGGTACTATCATGGCAACGGAAAACAAAAGGCGTTTCTCTCTCTCGTAAAAGATCGTGTTCTCTCTCAATAATGCGAATTAGAAACAAAAGATAACACCACACCAGCGACGTGCGTTTTTTATCAGTAGTTACTTCTTCGCTGCTTCTTTCTTCCCACGCTTCCTTTTCTGTGTTTTGTGTGTGTTTCACTACTAATAGTAATATATATATAAATATAACTTATAAGAGTAGTGAAAGCTCAACTGAACAATGGAATAAAATTTCACTTTTGCAACTCCAATCCCATATGTTCACAATCTTTCAAAATGGATGTACGAAGCGACGAACCCGATACTCTCTGGATAACCATTTAAACATAAAATTTTCCATATGATTTTCAAAAATGGATGCAAAGCTCCAGATGAACAGGTACCTTTGCTCTTTCTAATAATTTCCTCATCTGGCACATAAATGTTTGTGGGCCCACTCCATTGTCCACCAAACTATAATTAAACCAAAAAGTCCTCGGCTTAGCTCTTGCCTCGTACTGCCCCTGTTTGTAGACTTTTACTACTTTCTAACTATATTACGTACATGCCTATTTATTTCTTCTCAGCATCCCTCTTGGACTCACATAACAACTTCAATATATATCTTCATCTCAAAATTCTCTCTCCTTCTATGTCCTAACATGCTCCATTCGTTTTAATATGTTTTACTTTTAAATATTTAATGTTACTATTATTTTATTATTATAAATGGAGAGAAGTGAAGAGAAAATAGTGCTGAGCAAAGAACTTGCGCACAAGAAGCCGAGCTGCAAATATTAAAATGTGTGCGGCCAATGACGGGAAGGGCGACTGTGTACAGTTATGGCCTGTGGTGTTACTTCTATCTATATAGGGAAGGCTTAACTATGGTTAGTGTGGCTCACACACGGCGCCGAAGGGGCGTGTTTTGATCGTGTCGCCCATCTTACACGTGGCAAAATTTTTAATCCATTAAAATTGCATGATCCTCTGTTACCGAATGAATTATGATAGTCACCATGATAAAATCTGCTTACTGAAAAGTCTGCATAGACAGATTTCCGTAGTCACTGTTGGAGAGAAGACCAACTTCTCTCCAAATTCAAAATTGCAAAGCCATATAAATCAAAGCCAAAGAATGGGGCTTGGTAGCTGGCTTCTTTCGACGTCATGTCTTCTACTGCTTTTTCTTCCGTGCATGGTGAGGTATACAGACATCAGACACTTACCTTCCCAATCTGTGACAGGAAAGAGGGAAAAGTGAAAGAATAAAATTAAGAAAATATAAGAAAAGGAAAAGGAAATTAATATAATATATATATATTATAATATATAAAATAATAGATAACAAAAACCAAAAAAATTATTTGAACACAATATCAGAAATCCGTGATCAGTATCTCCTCCTTTTGAGGATAATTTGAAGAAACTCCAATAATGTTAATCGAGAAAATATGCACTAATTCAAATATATAATAATTCAGAGAGAGTGTGATATTTCCGCGCTCTCAACTATTACAAATAGTAAATTCCAACAACTTTAAAAATTGAAAAAAACAAAAATAAAAATAACAACATTTTTTACTCGTAAATTTTTTTATCAAATCGTGTTTTTTTCATGAATAAAAAAACGGTTTTTTATATTTTTATGGATAAAATAATAATATTTACTAAGCTTGTTATTTCTTTTCCCGTTTTCGTCAACTCCTAGGAGTGAAGATAGAGTTATGTGTGTGTGCTGCACGAGAACGCAACCCACTTAAGTACAGTAAATCGGTTACTTCGTTCACAGGAACGCAGGAAAAATAAGACCTCTTAAACCCCATGAGAACCCCACAACCAAACACAGGACGACAGGATTCCAGTGAACTATGTTAACCACCCGCATGGAATGGGCTGGCAGGTAATTGGGTGCTCTCACCACGCGATAAATATTTTGGAAAAACAAACCACGTAACTAAGACCTGGCGTAACGGTGTGGGGTGTAGGTTCATGGTCGGAGGTAATAATCGAGCGAGGGATCATTTCACGTACCGAAAGCGACAACGATAAAACATTGGTAGGAGGTATCGTTGCGCCAAAAACTTGTCAAGAGGATTCAATTTGCGGTCATGAATAAACACTTCACACGGAGCCTCGAAGACACGGGTACACGGGCACTTGGTCGACGTTGGTCTGTAGTTAGCGCACTCAGACATAAGACCTCACTATTGCACGTCCTCAATTTGTACCCAGGACCCTAACACATACGTGATAGTCGCCGGACGAAACAAGTTGTATATAGGCACGGACACACGTGATAAGAACCACGATTTGTATGACGGCTGTGTCGGCATGTACAGAGAGTGCGGTGCATCACAAACGGGAACGACATTTGAGACACTACTGCGGTACCTCGTCGAGCAGTGTGGATGATGCTGTTTACTAGACTACCGTAACGCGGACGCTTCACATAGCAGTGAATACATAATAACTCGCGTGAGGCCTGCCATCAGGACGCCGGTGCATGACACTCTCATGGACACCATACGAACCGAGGTGCGCAGTGACTCAGGTGTCGCCGGAGGTAAAGGAAGGTCACCAGTCTGACGCGGGTCGTAAGATTATGGTGTGGTCTCAAGAAGTGCCTGTGGGTATGCTGTCCTCCTTTAAGATGCACTATCTGTCAGAAGTCCTTCCTTGTAGCGCCTCGAGTACAGCGTGCTAGATGATTATCGAAACGGAAGCCGGCTCGCCTCGAGTGATTAGTGAAGTATTTAATCTCCATTCAGAATATATCTCTGCATAGCTTATACTGGTATCTCGGCGTATTTCGAGCAGAGGTGGGCAGGACGTGGATAAGTGTGTGTGGTATGGTGGTTGGGGATGGCAATCTCTTCTATTACGGGGCTACTAGAGAGTAGGCACAAGCTGTCTATGGAGCACACCTCTTTACAGAATGTAGGTGAATGTATTGTCGAGAAGGGACGATCCTCATATCCATAAGCGTGCCATGTATGCCTCCTCGCCAGTATATAATCCGGTGGGCAGCCTTTGCGATCTATATAGTATCGAATGGAACAATGCTCTCGATAGTTCCCCAATGTACGCCAGAACTCGTGTGAACGACTACGCTTATGCACGGTTATAGGGAGCTTTGTGAGGACCCAAGGGTATTAAGTGTGTCCGGGACCCTCAACCCTAATAGTGACCGGAAACTATTGTTGGCCTGTTATTCCTCGCTGTCATAACGCGAGTGTCGAGACGAGATCTCCCTGCGCAGTCGAATACACACCCCTGGCCAACGACTGCACTCCACGGTGCTCACTCTGCCGGACAGCACTTTGCCCTGACCGTGCCAAATTGGTTGGGGTATTTCACGATTATTCCAGCGTGTTACTAGAGCAGACATCCATCCGCGCCTCCTCTTACCTTAGTCTCGATGAGCTGGACTGCCAGGCCGTTGTCAGCGCGCACACTCTCTTTCATTTCTCCGACGAAGAGTAATACACCAGTAGTTGAACAGTTACTATTCTCGCGCCCTTATGCTCGTTCCCCGTCATACCTACAATGGAAGTTCCTGTTCAGACATAGCTTGCCTTAAGAAATAGGGTCAACGTTTCTCTAGTGAACCCGTACTGTGGCGATACGGCTTGGCATGGGAGGTTTCGACGTCTTGGCCCCAAAGGGCACCCGGGCGGTTTGTTGCCACACTGTGCAAAACTGGCTGACTTTATAGCGCTGTTACTCGCTAGTCGTTCTAACTCTCGGATAGTGTTGAATGTTGTTGGCGAAATTTTTGCGTATATCCAATGTTATCAATAATAGTTTATGCATAGTGTAATAGAAAGTGAATTCTGTCTTATTTGTTTCCCGTTTATCCGGATTTAGTGCATGTAGCGCACCGCTGTGCGACGGACTATTCCCTACTCGTGAGTGGAGTAAAGGAATGTGTGTGATTCTAAAGGGAAGAAGGGGGGACAGTCAAGGCCGAATAGAAGCGAGATGAAGCAACAGAAGCAAATGAGACATAGACATAAGGACATAATAGGTTTTAACTTTAATTAAATTAAATAATATAGAAATTGAAAAAGAATATTTATGATATGTAATAATATATAAGTACATACATAAGCTAGTTGTGTAACAAAGTGTATATGGAGGATATAGTTCCGAGCAGGTTATATTTATTAAGTGTATATATATAAGCTATACTGAGGTTTTAATGTTATATATTGACGTATAGTGTTAATAATGAGTTGATGGATATTAAATAATTAAGGTCTAAGTTTCTGAAAGGAAGTACATTCTTTAGTTTAATTAGACAGTTGTGGATCCTCATAAGATTTCAGCGTGTTAATAGTTTAGATTTTGGGGTTATATTTAGGAGATTTATTTTCTAGTTTAAGGCTAACTATTGGAAATTGTGTTTTTAAAAGTTAGCGGATTATCTTCGGTGATTATAATTTAATTTATATTGAATAATGGATAGGTGTAGTATAAGGGAAGTATTGTAGTCATTGTATTGCTGTGAGTAGAGTTTTATAAAATAGGCGATTTCAATTTAATAATGGTCATATAGATGAATTTAGTCATTGAGGTCCAACGTTATATTAGTCATTTATTTTAGTTAAATAATTATGTATGATTGAATCGTTATATTTTCTTTAGTAGTCTAGGCGTCTGATCTTATTATTATTATATATAGAGTCATAAAACTCCAACTAATAATTATATTAGTGGGTGTAGTATTATGACCGTCATGCTTAAGTTAACTAAATCAGCACGCTCAAAAGAGCTATTTCTTGTGAGTGAATTTAAATATATATTCACCTCCGTCCACTTAAAAAATCCTGAGAATTGAAAAATATTTCAAACATAAAAACAAATAAATATAATATAATGCTGAATGCTGAAAAAATATATTATAATTGACCATTACAGCTGTTGAAAGTAATATCGAAAAAAAAAAGAAATCGATATCAACGAAAATTTATTATATCGTTAGAGATAATAAACTATAATAAACTAAAAACCAAAATAATAGATTTTAAATTGTAAATAAATATAAAAACATACATATACAAATACAATATAATACAACAAAATACAATGATAAACAATAGTTATTATAAATTTATTCAAAATTAAACTATAATATAATATTATATAATATATATACTACTGAAGAAGTTATGTAATTAGGGATTAGGAAGGCCGTGTGCTTAGAATCAATATGATAATCGCCACCTCCTCCTCACAAGGTCTGATTTGGTTTTGATATACTTAGTCCGACACTTAGCTACCAGTGTTATAGTATTGAACCAGAGGTTAGTGATAATTCTACTCTCTCACAGGATGACAAATAATAATAAACACTAACTTTTAATATGGAGTGGTCTCATGAAAAATGAAACTGAGGCTGAAGGTCTTGCGTCAGGAATAAACTTGGAATTTAGTTGAAGCTGAGAAATAATTTCAGAAGAATAAACTTTGAAGTATCTAAAGATATGAGAGTAAAAGAATTTCATGATCCTAGTCATTAAACTAGTTATTTATACAAGATTTTACCAGATTTTCTGTTCATTATTGTGATTTGTCTTAAGTTATTTCTGTATTTTATTCAGTGATACGTGATAGCCTCCGGATATATTTGTTTTTTAATTGTCTTTTTTTTGTTCGGAATTCTTTTATTAAAGTAGTGAATGTGATGAATAGGATTCTTTTGTCGTATGAATATCGTAAGGATTTGCCCACGAGAGTGTTTTAATTAATTTGCTGAGGGTAATTATTGTAACATATAGTAAATTACCCCATGCTATAACTTATGATTAACGATAATATAATGAGTGTTTGATTTTCGAAGGATTAGCCTCTCACATAGTCTATTTATTTGTCCTTGTATATAATATATTTTACGTTTCCTAGTGCTTCTTTGCTCCTCCCAAGTTATAGATCCTCTCGCGAATTTTTTATACATTATATTTTCAGTGTTTATAAAGTGTGCGTTTGGTTCACATAGAGAGTAATAAACCTCAGATGATATCTCACTCTGTAAGTGTTATATACACCTTATGTCCGATTATGAATGCTTCTATACATGTACCACTGTTTCCTATTACTGATTTATCAATTGGCTCTAGTTGATTTTTCGGATACTGGACACATCCACACTTTCAATATAATATTTTATGATCTTCTGATCATTATATTATCTCATACGGTTCATGCGTTTAACCTGTATAAGAGATTGCACATAAGTTGTCGGGCAAAATCGCGCATACATACACATCGAGGTTATGTGTTGTTACCCCTGACTTGTAGTATATAGTGAACGCTATAGAACTCATGCGGTTAATTTCACAAAGAAGTAGGTAATGAGATATAACACACTATCCTAGTGGTGTAGTGACATCAATGGACAATTCCTATACCGTGGCGTGCTGTGTGTTGATAGTGTGATATTAGTAGACAGAATTCTTGCGATTACTTAGTTCTGTAGCGAAGACCATACCTAACGTATTTAGATGACGATTGTATCTTTGTTGAAGAGAGACACTAAGAAAGGCGTAGTAAACCCGAGAGTAATCTATATTTAGTGATACACGTCATGGTGATGAAATATCATGGAACTGAGCGTGATAAGTAGTGTAAGCACTAATTATGATATCCCGTAAGCTCAGAACTGAATTACGTAAAGACAGATGAGTGTGTACTGTCTGTATTAAGAAACACCCGATACCGACAGTCCTGGGAGTATAAGAACCGAAAGAAAAAAGAGTATGGGAGAAATGCAAGTCATAAATTAAAGGAAAAAATAATAATAATTAATAATAATTGTAACAGAGGTAATATGAGTCGAGCTCTCAGGACAGAAGCGAGAAAGATAAAAAGTGTCCGTGTGGAGAAGAAATAAATTGGGATAAGGTGATTCCGAGAAGCGGGGATACTTAGTTCGGTCACACGAACCAGCTCAGGGTACTTATGAAACCCCTCCAAATCTCCACACCTTTGAAACGACATTAGTACGTTCTATCGGTGAATGACTCCCCCGGGTGCTCAGATCTCACACTAATCGTCCCGTGTGGTTTTTCTCTGAACTCCGCGACCTAAGTTCCTGATACCTATAAGTCTTCGGTAACAAGAGCGGAGGACGTAGAGGCTAGCAGCCACTTCTCCGTTTCTGAAACTTGTTAGTACCAAATCTCCTAACTGGAGTGTTCTTTTTCTGCAATGACTATGTATCAGGCCCTTAACATCCCCAAAGAATCCTAGTAGAAATACTTAAAAAATGAGAAGATGAAAAAGAAAGAAAAATCAACATAGATAAAATATTATATCTTAATACCCAGAAATATAGTAAATACTAAGTCAATATACTAATTATGCAGCTTTTCAGCCACAAATTTACAAAGGTATGTAATAAAAATTATTCATGAAACTAAGGTGAGAGTTTTAATCATAAAATAATAAAATAAAATAAAAGGTAAAAGTATAGCCAAGTGATAAAGATACAAAAGATACTATAGTTACCTTCCCTATCCTTCAAAAACGTCCGCGAAAGCGTATTTTTCTCGTCGTAACTACAAATATATAGTTTCGACAGACAAAAGACAAGCAAACAAAGAAAATGAAAAAAATAAAGAAATATAATCAATAGGAAAGATATTAATCCTTTAATGAATCTAGAAAAAAAAAAAAGAGAAATGAAATAAATTGGAAGACATTCAAATAAGGAAAGAAGTAGAGTAAATAAAAAATTAAGGATCTAGTGGAATAATCCCTGTTCAAACAAGGAACCATACACACTCACTAACATCCTAAGCATATCCTAGCTTTGAGTAATTCGGAGCTACCTCGCGCAGAGGAGTAAACAGATAAAAAGTAAAACGCAAAAATAGTAAGAAGGATGTAATAAAAGCTAAAACGGAGGAAACGGAAATGATAAAATAGGAAAGATATTAGATAGCAGCATAGTTGATCTTATCAGTTGAGCTCGTTCGTCACCCCCACTAACTGAATTCACACAAACCTAACATACCCCAGGTATGAATAAGCTGCTAAAGATTACAAAAATATAAGAAAAAGATAAAGATGAAATGTACACTATAATTGGGAAGATGTATTAAAATTTTAATAATTTATATTTCTATTCTTTTCATTGTAAACAATGAATTTTAACCAATAAAATACAATATTATTGTTGAATACCAAGATTAACACATAAGCAAAAATAGGACTCTCTTTACCTACTCTGGATGCATTCAAACAATAAATAAACGAATTACTCTCGGCTTAAAAAACGCCAATTGAGGTCAACTAATGGCGCCCTGACAACTTGACGTATTCTATATCTAACGTCTACATAGAACTTTTTATACTCTTAAACCATGAACTTATACAGCGTAACCAACCAGATTACCACATCCCCTAACCTCTCGAACTTAAGCCCAGATTCTGCTCAAATCATATCCTCGAACCCCCCTATAACCAACAGCCCTAGCATTCATTCTAGTCCCACTAGTAATTTTCTACCCACAGTAATTCTGTCTGTGACCAGTGCTCCGAACCTTGCATGCTTCTATAAACTCAATCATACTCTTTTACTCGACCCTCTATCTTCGCGCCCACCCGATTAAAGGGATCGGCACACCAGGCCGTAGCAGATTAACAGGACCTTCCTCAAATTTCTGGACATGATTATTAAGCGGTAAAAGGTAATCAACGGTGTCCCTAGTATTTCGAGGCAATTACGACAAAAGCTATTGTCATCAGACAGATCAGATGAGATCTCGCAATTCGTAGTGTTATTAACAGTGTCATTTTACAATTTTCCTGCCCCCAATCAACGAGGGCCTAATCTTAGTCGGGTCAAAAACTATGTACATTTCCAAAATCTCGTTTATGCCAAAACAAGATGCTGTTACGATCAACTCCCTAGTGAGCATTCGTTCTTGTTTGATAATATACCCGCGTGACAAATTCAAAACTAACATAATGCGAGTGCGCAATTACCATAATTCTAACCACTAATTTATCCCACATCTGATTCCACCATCTCAAAAGATTATTTTTATCTCAACAGATAGATAATAAATTAATTTTACAGTTCCCAAACATTAAAAAATATTACATGAAAACTAAAAAGTTATAACCCTAAAACAATTAAAATCTCTATATTCCCTAAATCTAAACGATCTAGTTTACAACTTAACCACTGAAACTTTGTCACTTACAGTGTGACTGACCACTTAATACTGTTACAAACAATTGGCTGGAACATAACACTCTCTATATGATTAAAAGCTCAGTTTAAAAACATGTAAACATCAACAAAGTGATTGAATCGATATAAACTTTCTTTTCAAACCTGGTGTAATTTTCAGATTTATATATTATCTACTTAATAATCAATTCAATAATCGAGAGCACATATTACATCTATAACTCCACCGTTAAAGTATATCTCATATTAACATTAAATAAAGTTGTGACCAGCTCTCATCAATTTTTATCGCGTTTTCACTGCATCAAAAACCTAACTTAAACCGATGTTCTCAATCGTATATATAGACTTCCTATAGCCAAATTTTCACTGGTCTTCTTCTAGTATATACAGTACTGAGCACTAATAGTTTACACCAACAATATTTCAAATTTCTATCCATACACAACCTCAATTACTCCAGATAATCTCGCTACTAAACAAATAAACTCATAACTCTAACATCAATCATATATATTACGACACATATTGTCAAACACCTCAACACCGAATAAATATGAGTTCACCACAATCTAGTGTTACCTATTCTAACTACGAAGGCATTCTTGGTATTAACCGAATTAAACAAGAATACCCGAACAATCATACAGGGTACTGACAGGTATCTGATCTCAATATAAATACTATACTATTGTGTATCATGACATATACTGGATATGATATTAGGTGTATGCCATTAGTGATGTTACAAAATATTACCCGGCGGCTCACCTACATAATCTATTAGCATACAGTGGTCTCATCCTCCCATAGTATCTTCGTGTCATCTTGGAATAATTTATGACATGAAGCGAATAGTGTTACAGAGCACTATTTGTAAACTCATTAGACAGCAATCACCTATTCCTTATCTCACATAAAACGATATATACTAAAAATCACAAGCTATCAGTATTTACTAAACTCCTCGCACAATTTATGATTACCATTTACACTATAATTATTATATAATCTAATATCATGTAGGTGTTCCTGCAAACTTACTTAACTTTCTTATGCCCTAATATTTTAAATTGAATCATTTAATCTATAATTTTCATCATTTATAGTCTGCACAATTAAATAAACTCTCAATATCACCCATCAGTAATCACCATGATAACATTATTTCTTATTAAAGACACAGCTTTCTATATAGTACTTTTAATCATATGGAAAAACCTCTTATATAAAGTGGACCATGAGTTATAATATATGATTGAGATGAGTTAACTGTAGCTAGATCTATCGATATCTGACGTAAAAAAAATAACAACGACAAATAGTACACTTGATATATCATAGTTCATATCCTTGACACTAACGCTTGCTGGCCTTAGGTCATTCTCTTATTTTCCGCACTAGTTCATGAGCTAAATGTCTGCAACTCACTAACCGCTAGAGTTGGCTTCTTATCATACATGATCTAGACAAACGTCTGATACAGCTTGTATGTTTCTCTACACCCTGATATCTCGGAGCTCGATAACGCGCGTGTTCTGTATACAACTAGGATTCTGCATCTAGATCTCAGCAGTTACAGACCTCTAATCAAGCATAAACAAAACAATCGCGTAATGAAACACTATGTGACAGTGCCCAGCGTATTTTTTTTCCCATAAAAACTGCACACAAATTCGACAACATTCGTGGATGAGTTACTGTTAATTAATGTGATATTTAAACCCTAGGAATCGATAGATTAATTAAAACTTTTAAAGTTTACTGGCAATAGTTACCACCAAAACTTCTCACACATACCTATTCAAACCTAACAGAGTAACCCAACTCAAGAATCCCATAGTAATATAGAAGGACTGAGGATCTTGCGCAACAAGGTAGTAATTATACGGTTACATTTAATATAGGATAGTGATATTCCGCCTATTAATGTCATGACATCTGAATCTACCCAAATAATATTTTAACAATTTAAACATAGTGCTTCGTAAAAAGTATATTGTGGCGCTACCTGGAGATACACAATGATAAGTGACTCTACTTGAACGATCTTTTAATACATCTCTAATTTATCGCGAGATGACTACGCAGTATCCTCCGTGTCACTAAGTTCTCATATTTAATGAAGACATATCTCTGACACACGATGGACGCTCTCTCCACATCTCTCCTATATCTGACTTAACTTGAGGATGCGAGTGTGTCTGTCGTATATAGCGTAACTGTCGAGGGCCTTATTCTGGTTGCATCCTCGCAGAATCAATAATGACATGTACATTAAAAAAAACTTACTCTCTCTTTTAATGATCATTTTATCTATGTGGTTGACTCCTAGAATGTGCCGATCTAGACAGAAACACCATATACTTTTCCATTATCCAGTTTTCCTGTTGTAGGGGTCTCTAACAAAACATGTATACATCAATTTTACAAACTTACCTCATTAAATCCTACCAAGGTGACCCATCTATGAATCGATAAAAGAAACAACATTTTGCACTAACAAGAGCTTCGCACATGCATCTCTAAACAAATTCTTGAGATGGTACTCATAGGATTTTAAACATGTACCTCAATAGATACAAAGTCAATCCTAAAACACTAAGGAAATTTCATGCAGGGATTGAAAGCCTATATATACTTACACTACAAACATCTAACAATTCTAGCGTCAACTATCAATTTACTGTCAGATTATCTTATATTACATCAGTCAATCTACACCTATTACGACACAACATTTATAACCACCCCATCAAACTTTAGAATATAATAAATACTTAATATACCTTAACATTACAGAGACACAGATGCCCATCACGCAACACCATTCAACATACCCTTATAGAGGTACCACAGGACAATTAACCTTACTTAACTCTCAAGATTTCTAACACTAGCATCCTGATTCCACTTTTCGGAATCCGTACCAAGCTAATTCTTCAACCGGGTCAACCTTTTGAAACTACATGAATCTACAATAGAGGAAGACAGCGTAATCGCAATGGGTAATAGAAAATCACTCCAATTGTCAATTTATATACACCATACTATTAATATAACTTACATAAAATAGTAGTATTTCTCTAACTCACGTATCCATTCCAACAATTCCACAGGAGGTTTCAACATACATTGGATCTTCTGTAAGAATAAATTATACCCTTTTTATTGTATTCATTCCTCATCAACGTTTAGTCGCTTACCATTCAATCATACGATCTTATTATTCTGCAAAACCTAAATGGTTTTAATATATCACATTCTTTCTTTTATTCTTATTCATATCTATCATCCCAGAGTAATTCCTAAATTTTACCAACCATTAGTCAGTATACATATTTATTACCTAATAATTATAATTTATATCTATATATATAATATAATGTATATGGATCACTATACCCATTACCCTTATATATATATAATACCGTATACATATCTTCACCGGAAACACAAACTAGAAATAAATAAATCTATAAAAAAAATAATATATACTATTATATATATATAAAATATTATAATATATAGGGTGATATGCAGTGTATACCTTAACATCCAACTCCAATTCTTCCAAACCTCTCTTCTATGTCCACTGTTATTTTTCTAGATAATATATACCACTTAACTGAAGCACATCATCTGAGCGAGATGAGTCTATATCGACATTGGCGGAGGATGGGAGTCTCGATACAGCATCACGACGCCGTGACAGGTACATATATTATTATAACTCGCCAGTCCTCGCCAGTGTAAATAAGTCCCCTCTGAATAACAATATCACCTATTTATATCTAACTTGATCCCCATCATTAACACATTTACCTTATTACTACTTAGACTAAACTTATTCGTCGTATTTTATTTCGCAAAAACTTAACTCCATTCATATACCAATTATAAGGATAACAAGTTCTCACTCTTGGTCTAATTTACTTCCATTATATCATTTTCATATTTAGTCAAATTTTCGGGAGACATTTTTAATATTAATAGTGAGAGAATTAATCTCGATTCACTAACATAATTAAAAATTATCATTAGTCCAAATACGAGCTAACACTAATAGTCATACCACCATCTATTCTGCATTTCATTAAACTACCTTTTCTCTGAATTCCCATATAATTATATAAATAACTCACCTATATTTTCCTTTTCATTTCCCTACTATATTCTCACGGAAACCCTTCTCATTTCTTAAAAGAATAATCCCAATAATAGCATTGAAAGGAAAAAACTGGGAATAGGGCTATCAACGTTGTCTTACTATGCCAAATAGCACTAACAAACCTAATAAATACATTGTCCAAAAATCCCTCGCCCTAAATTTTCCAAATCTCGTTAAAACTTCTTTGAGCAAAACCCTCTTCCAAAACAAATACTATCCCTCCCACTAGTACACACAAATATTCCCCTTTAGATCCCTTTTACAAATCTTTGCTTAATTCCATCCCATATAAGAAATCTGCTATTCATTCACTGCCCAATCTATCGTTCCATTACGATAAATTAATAGAAAAACAATAATGTACCACAGTAAACTACCGCCCTCTATCTATACTAAACTCATGCTGCTAACACATCTACGTACATACTCGTGTCTCATACTCCTCTCTCCTACTCTGGCTTCTCTCTCATCGTGTCAAATCAAAATCCGTGAACACGACTCCAAAATAAATAAAACGCCTTTAACATAGCACCACCAAGTCCACCCAAAGTGGACCAGGCCTTATCACTAGCTCGTACGCGACAGTTCACCTGTCCCAATCTCAAATTGCCCTACTACAAAATTCGAGCAATAGAATGTATCTATTGTCAATTAAGTCTCATTGTGAAATCAAATCTAGTAACTAATTAGAGCAACCAAAATGAATATAAATATGATATTACACAAAAATACTGACAATTAATACACTGACCTCAAAGATACTGTTTGGTCCATCCAAGCTACTCATGTACAGTATACTCACTCGCAATATTATTTACCTAAATCTTATTAAATCATCCTTTAATTGATAGAGTCTGGCACAAAACATTAATATCTATTTATCCTTATATATAGCGTGATTAATTATACTAAAAATAACTTTTAGTATTATTTTTCTCTATATTTATTATATCTATCCAATTATTATATTAAATTATTGAAGCATTCTTATCATATATTTCACTTCAAATAACAGCTTATAGAAATAATATATATAATAAAGCTGTAGTTTATTACTAAATATCTATACATTTAATTTTGATCTCTCTAATTATTTTGATACACATATAAATACTTTATTCAATTATTATTTTCCATTTATAATATTAAATATAATATAAAAATTAATGGAATTCACTATGAGTGTTTTCATTAATCAGATATTTATGGATTTATTATTTTACAATCCACCAGAAATATAATAATATTCAGGGTATTTGACATACCCCGCACTACACAAAACTAGCGAGCATCAGTTCACTTGTTGTACTCACAACAAACAAGTGACCTGCTATGCAAAAGCGAGCGCGACTGCCAAGCTACACAATCACACCTTACAATCAAGTGCATCAGCCATCATGAGCAACAATAATAACACTCCTACACAAAGACTCATCCCTGGCCTAATCCCTAATCTGAGGAGCACACTCATATCTGTCGTTTAAAAGGATGCAGAAAAAGGACCCATTTTACATGCATTCCGTCAAACTCTTTCCAAATTTCAATTAAACTCTCATCTAGGAACTTACTTGATTAATATATTTCTAGAGACTACTATGATTCCTTAATAAAAAAATTATATATATTATAATATAATCTAAATACACATATCCTTATGCAATAAAATCCTCTTGTTATAAATACCTATAACAATCATACAACTTATTGCAATAACTTATCAATTAGGAATCATCTCACCACACTCGATAATCTTATTCTTATTCCTAACTAGTTCAATATTTATTACAATCTCTTAAAATAAAAAGCTCTAGTAAGTAGTAACCTTCTATAAATAATAAATCAACTTATACCTTTCTCAATATCACATCCTTTCTCAACTCTACTCAAGTATTAATTCAACACTCCTTCTCCTTCAAACTCTGACTACTATATCAAATAATTCTGCAGAGTTAACTCAACATATATTCTAATACTCAATCCAATAATAAGAGTGACATACTAATACAATAATAATAACAATAAAATCATAATATATCAACAAATAAATTCAAAGATACTAAAATCCTTTACTATTCAAACATAGTCACTTAATTAAATTAAGTGACATAAAAAATGCATTACTTATGCATATAACTCAGAGAAGAAAGCGTTGTACAAGTAACGTGTTGCAATGCAAGAGATACACACTCACGAAGGAAGGTTGTGTATGATGACAGAGTACCAAGTATAAACGCCACAAACAAGAATAGTGAAAGCGACGACCAGAAAGTAAGCAAAAAAGAGAGATAGGCAAGGCGACTTACAGACAAAGAAGTACGAAGAGGAAAGTATGAATCCAAGAAGGAGAGAAATAACCGTGGGAAAAGAAAAGAAGGATGAGGGAGACGAGCGTGACGAAGTAAGATTAGATGAGAGTAAAAAAATAGATAATAAGAGACTCAGATTATGACACTTTAATAAATAGAGTAATGAATGCTAGAATCACTCAATAGATGATGTAATAAGTAATAAATTTAATAATAGAATTAATAGAGCTACTGACCATAACGATTTCAGTGTTTTAGCATAGAATGTCAATTTATGAATGATTAAACTCAATAATAATAAATTAATAATGAAAATAAATGAATAAAAATCAATTAACTCGATAATAAAGTATAATAAATGAATATCATACAAATGAACTATTGAAATCTTACTACTAAATAATAATAGTTATTAGTAATGAATAATAAGAGTGAGAGTACTAGATACAGTTAAGTAATAATCCGTATATGGAAAATAACGATATGAAGAAGCAGAGGAGAGCGCAAGATGTGAGGATATACAGATGAGTGGGCCAGCTTCATTCAGGTAGAAGTAATTGGGAGAGAAATGTAGCACATTATTTCATCATTATAGGAAATAAGAAATTATATTCCAAACTATCCAATAATAATTAATAAAATAGACAATAATAATCTATAAATGATAGAAATTGCTTAATAATCTTATAATACATAATAAATTTAATAAATTAAATAAATAAGATGAATAATAATAATAACACAAAATAAACATGAAATAATAATATGAGAAAAGAAGAAGAAATGCACAGAATGTACATTAGAGTTTGTTTTAAAATTATGGAATAATTAGTAGTATTTAATATATACTCGCCGTCTTTTACATAGTATAATTAATGGTTTGAACGAAATATGAAGGGTGAAGAGGATGTTAATTAATAATAATATACTAATAAAATAATGTATAAATAATAAGTTTTATTGATGGAACCATAATAATTCATAGGGAAATTGTTTTAATATTGCCTAAGTAAATGAATATAAAGAGTTATATTACTGTGAGTATTTGTGTATGCGAATCATGATTCCACTGTAGTATTGTAGGTTATCACCCTTAAGTTGCTTTTATGTATTATAGAAAAGTTTTTGTTGTGACCCTTTCTCAAAGAGTTAGAGCCTGAGATCCCCATTTTGGATCCATGAACCTCATACAAGTAGATCCAAGGAAAGGGACATTAATTTAACAGGCTGGAATTGATAAGCAAACTCAGTGTTGATTACGCTTTTAGGGCAAAAGGAAAGTGTATTGTACTAAATTAGTGGTGAAGTAATCGTACAAAGGAGGTAAAACGCATGAAGAATGTGTGTGGTTATAGGAGATTTGGTGGTTGTAGGGTTGGACACACAACTTTACGAAGTGATGGATAGAAATGGACTGATTTTTAGTAAAATGTTAAAACAAGATCGAGTCCTGATCTAACTCTACCTCTAATATTAAGGTATTTTATTGAAAGATCTTCTTTACGCGTCTTATACATATCTTTGCATGTGATCTCGTACATGGTGCTCTTTCTCTCGTGTCTCTCATTTCTCCTCACTCTCCGGTACTACTCTCTCTGCTCTCTATCATGATAGTCATTACTCACGTCGTCATACATATAAAGGTGATATACTAAGATGAGTAGTGAGCTAGATGTGCAGGATGTTATGAGGTTGAAAGTATGAGATATAATTTATGAGTTAAAATGGTATAATATATATATAATATATAAAATATATATATATATTAATATATATATAATATGTGTAGTGAGTTTGCTCATTTTTGTAAAGATAATGTTCTTATGAAGATATAATCTGTATTTAAGGTACGGCAAGAGTAAGTATGATCGAGTATGTGAGTTATTGTGAATAAGGTATATTCTCCCACTATAAAGAGTTAATTAGAATATTACGAATTACATGTATTTATGTGTCGGATGGTATAACGCCACGCACCCAGAATAGCATAGTTACTTGCTGGCCGGAGATGGTTATCTGACTGTCTACTTAAGGGCCAATAATATATAGCCTCGAAAAGGCGCCTCCCAGCGCATGCGTTAACTTGCCTAATTTCCCACAAATGATCATGCTTTTCGTGGTATTCATTTATCGAATTTTTAATTCTCTTCCTTTTGTGATCCTGATCAATTACTTTTGCTTCAAAAATCTATTTTATCAAATAAATTTAAAAAAGTTAATGTTAAACTTGCTCATTTTCTTAATAAGTCTCAGAACTGGTTGAATTAGCCTCAATTAAAGACCGTTTGTCTTCAATGTTTGCTCATTTTTCAAATTTTCTGATGTTCATCCCATTATTTTTGAAATCTGTTCCCTAAAATTTAATTTTTAATTGAATATTTAAGTTCTTTAACTGCGAAATGAATTCCACTAAATTTGCTATAAGTTATTAATTTTAATAAAAATAAATTCATAGTATAAATTGTGAGGATAATCATCGAAAAACTGGTTTCTCTTTTATTTGATTTCACAATAATATCTAAAATACATTTTATAAGATAAACAATTATTTTCCTAGAAGATCCCTGTGATAAGAACTTTAAGTATTAATGACTGTATTTATATTATTGAGTAAAAGTCAAGTTGATTTGACTGACTCATTCATATATTCACTTAGCGGTGCACGGCGGGCGTGCCAAGACAAGCGATGCTGTGATATAGGTGCCTGCTTCAAGATAGGACGCTACCCATCACGCTTTCGAGAGTGTCGTAGAGAGCACTATCATTGCATAGGATTGCCCTAACGAATGATGTTTATATAACCAAAGGCCGGATAGATCTATTCATGGATAGTAGAAATAAATAAATTATAGTTGACTGTATCTTATTAAGTATTAGTTCTCTTTCATTTTCTAAACCTAGATCCTTTTCTTCAGCTCAGTATTTAATGCCCATCTTAATTATATATCCATTTTATATTACTGAAATAAATCATATATTGTTACTAATTGTCATCTTAACACTATCACAATAAATCAAACTTACGAGGAAAAGTTGCATCTAATTTAAATCTTATAATTGATTCTATGACTGTCTGAATATGATTTCATGCCAATATTATAATATATTATATATATAATATATAGTATATATATTTATAATATATTAATAAATCTTATATATCTATATATTGATATATGTATAGGTCTCTGATATACCGTTAGTGAGGGTATATATATATATATATATAATATATATATATATATATATATATATATATATAAGGTATGAATTATTTAATAGTTGAATAATTTGAAGAACGTATTTTGTACTAATAATATATATTAATTTTTATATATATATATATAATATTATATATATATATATATTATTATATAGTATAGTAATATATATATATTAATTATATTAATATTAATATATATCTGATTGTGTAGTATGGTTTCTTTTTTATAATTGTAAGTAACTCTGTTATCGTTACAATTTATTTAAACATTATGTAAAGATACATTACATTTCATGTCAAAAGACTTTTTAAGGAGCACGCTAAATTAATAATTAAATTTTGAGAGGGGCTTGTACCACTCTAATGCACCCACCCATTAACCACTACCCAACGCACTCCACACTCCATCTCATTCATGATCATAGTATTGATTATTTTATTATATATATTTTATATTGACTAAGTGAAATTTTGTGTCTGGTACAAAATATTTTTATCTAATTATTCATCCTTACGTATTTATATTTATTTCTGGTTTCACTCTGGTAGTGCTAAATGTTTGTCTTAGTTGAGATGTCTTTACTTAAATTATTATTTATTATGTAATTATATTATTTTATTTATTTTTTTATACATTTTATTCTTTATTATTAATTATAATTATATATTATTTAGTGGTTATATATAAGTTATTCTTAATTTTATGTAATATTATTTTATTAATCTCTCAGTTAGTCATTTACTGATTCCTTGATTATGTATTATTATCATCTCTTTCTCATTAGTATTATTATATATTATTTTATTTTATTTATTTTATTATATATTAATCATCTGATGTCATGTTAATATATATCTAGTTGGGGTAGAGACACTCTTTTTATAATAATATATATAATATTTATAATATATTTTTTTTTCAGTTTTTCCATTAATAAAGTAAATCTATCCATTTACTTCATTTGTTATTATTAATAATATTTATTTAATATATTATTATATTATTATATTATTTTTGTTAATATTTTTCACTATATTTTCTCTTTTTAATTATTTGTTAATTATTTAGTATCATTATTAAATATTATTAATATATTTTAATTTAATTATAATATTGTTATTAATTAATCTATTTTTTTTTTTTTTTTTAATTTATTATGTTTTATTTATTATTTTTATTAATTTTTAATATTTATTTTATATATTATTTTATATAATATTATTATATATTGTATATTATTATATATAATATATTTAATATTAATTATTATTTAATTTATTTATATATATTATTATTATTATTTATTTTATTATTAAAAGAAGGGATTTGAGTTGAATTTGGAAAAAAAATTAAAGGAATTTTTTTTTTTTAAGAAAATGGTGGTCTACATAAATATATAAGGATTTTAAATCAAAATTTATTAAATAATTTTTTTATTACTAAACAATCAATAAAAAATATGAAGCAATAGGTGAAATTTAATAAAAGATATTTTGTTAAAAAATGATCTCATAAGATAATTTTGTATAGGACCTTATATTGGGCACTGAAATATCAAACAAAACCTAGGCCTAACAGCTGGCAAGATAAAATCCCTCTTAGGGTATAAATGCAGGGTTGGCAAAAAGTCGTGGATATTATATTGCTTTTTCGGTATGGCTAATTGGCTATTATTCACAGAATCTTTATATGAAAAAATATAAGTGGGATCATATATAGACCAATTCCTTTGAGTCAAATGAGATCCTGTATAGAGATTACTGTAGGCAACCTTAATTTTAAAAACAATGATCTAGTCAGGCTACATAATTAAATAGTTTAATGCCTTCATACAAGATACACTAATAGAGACACCTTAAAAAATATATAACTCTGTTAACTTTGTCGATCGCACACAACTTAATTTACATTTGGGGGGGTGGGGGAGGAGAAACTATATTTTCCCCCCAAGTGCTTCCATAACTGAAGTTGATGTTTTTTTTTTATATACATATTCCTCTCTAAGGCTTAACTGATAAAAATTTTCTCTTACAAAAATGTATTATATGTATAATAAGCTATATATTATTAAATATTAAAATTTGAGTGACCTCGTTCAAACTCTTGTGACAATCGAATCCTCCAGACTTCTCTCCAATTTATTATAATAATGCTTATCTTTAATTATGACCTAATTTATTAACTGTTTATTTAATTATATATATGTTCATACGACTCTTTTATTATATTACTGTGTATTATTAATATCTGTAATTGTAATTTTGATATAATTATTTATTTGTATAAATATATTTTAATATTTTTTTATTATCACTGTTATTATTATTATTTATTACTATATTAACTTTTAATGATATATTTTATTTAAATTAGATTTTTTGATGTTCAGAATTATTACAGATACTTGAAGATCTATAAAAGCAAAAAATAAGGTTTATTTCTCTATCTCTACAAAACTGGAGTTAACAATATATCAGTTATTGTGATTTAAATTAATCCTAATAATAATTTATCTACCTGAGTTATTTTAATTATCAGGTGACATGTAAGTGGTGCAATTTGAAATGTTCTACCTTATCACAAGCATTTGCATTAGTTTCTATTCGATTCTTAGTTTGGATTACCAAAAAATTAAAAATATGATTCATGGTACTTATTATTTAATATTATTTCCTATTATTAAAGAATATATATAGATTATATTTTAATTATTATATAGAATTATGTTAATTATTATAATAGTATATTTTTCATATTCGCAGCTCTTATTTTTTTAAACTCATTTTGCTTTATTAAATCATGCGTATCTATATTCATTCTAATTAACAATAATATTTTATTTTATTTAATTTAATTTCTTATTTAATAATATTATTTACTTATAATATTTTATTAATATCATTATTACTTTTTAAATTATAATTTTGAATTACTTAATATTGAACTATTATAATCATTATCCTCATTTTAAAATGATTTCCGAAATATGATTTAATAATTGATCTAATAATTGCATAATAAAAAGTCAATAAAAATTTTAATGACTAGGATATCAGGACACATTAGCGTTGAAGTAAACACACACGCACACACCTACACACACACACACACACACACACACACACACACTACTCAAGATATTAAGTTATATTAATTATTAATATATATATATATATAGATTATTATCATATATTATATATATATATAATAATATTATATATATAAATAAATAAATAATAGATTACTATTTATAATATATAAAATATACATATATTTATTATAAATGTATTAGTTCTTACGATATATATCCTATATAAAGGATATTATATATTATATATTAATTAATATATTAAGATTACTATAATAATAATTTCAGTAAGTATAAGTATAATAACAAATATGAGTAAATATATGCCCATTTGACTAATAATATTTAATTATATTGTGCAATAAGAAGTATATTAACAATTTTAATTATTCTCTAAGTAGTTATTTTATGCTAACGTTTCTTCACTATAATAATAATAAAGTATTAAAATTTCTTGTTTATTGAAGTATTCGGTAGTAAAAATATTATATAACGTACTATATCTCCTTTATATTCTTTATATTATATATTATATTATAACTATTATAGTTGAAAAATAATAGTTGATACTATAATAATAATTTGATATTATAGTCATCGCGTTTAATAAAGACAGAAATGCCCTATGTTTTTTAATAAATAATCTATGTTTTGTGATAGAACCTCTAATAATTTACAATTTTCAGCCACTTATTTACCAAAGACTATTAGAGTAAGGGATTCGGATAAATGTTTGGAAACAGAGAAAAAGTAGTAGAAAAGTATAGAGGCAAAGTCGATTATAAGGCAGAGCCAGACTTTACCGTACCCCTGACCACCAGTTTTGCTCTTTATATATATCTCGAGAACTCGGCGAAGAGTTAGAAATATCCACCCTAGAGCTTCACGGGACCTGAAGAGCCCTCACATATGGCAATCTATACTCAAATAGGGTCAAAGCTCGCTTCCATATGTTTGTTATATGCGCACCCCTTTCTTATTCATACGGACCTGGCATTGCTATAACACGTAAGTTCTATTATTAAATCTTATATAATTATTATTTGTTGTTTAGTATATATGATTTTATTTTTATATTTTTATCTCTTAACTCTATATTATTTTTCTTATTACTTTCAAATATAAAAATAGATATTATTTTTTTATATATTTTTAAAATTATAATATATAATATTATTATATTTATATAATATATATTATACTATTTATTTAATAAATATTATATTATATGTCATCGCTAGTATGAGTAATATATTGTTTATTATATCTATAGCTTATATATATTATTAAACTATAACATTATATAAACAGTTATAAAATAATAATAAATATAATTTATAAATAAATAATATAATTAAAATAATAAATAATATATTATAATAATAATTGATAATCATACATGGTCATTTAGTTACATTATAATAAAAAATAATTAATATGTAGTTAATAAAACAATTATCTAGGATTTGTATAAATAGGTATCATACTATGATTTATAACTGTGTATAATATAAATGACCTAGTTTATATTTTCAATTTTTCTAATATATATAGATATATAGTTATAGTATAAATGTGAATAATTGCTGATAAATATGTTTTTCATTGTAATATAATATAATTATTATATAATTGATTATATATAATATATTTATTTATTATATTTTTAATATATATATTTATATTTTAGATTAATATTTTATATTGATTTTTACTATATATAATATTAATTTATATAAATTATATATTTAATTAATATAATTATATTGTGTAATTAATATAATAATTAAATGTACATCTAATTATCCTAAATATTTTATATTAATTAAGTCACTTTATACTTCAAAGTGATTGTATTTAAATAATATATTAATATAAAATAATTTATAATAATATATATAATATATTTGATTTACATTATAAAGTATGTACAGTAAAAATTGAATATAGAAATAGATATAATATAAAAGATAAAGTTAATAAAAAATAGAATTCTAAATTAATAAAGATATTATTAAAGAATAGTTGATACAATGCAAATTAAGAAAAGCTATTACTCACCATAAACAACTTTGAAATAAAGCATGTAAAATAATATCTGGTCCAATTTTCAAGATAAATCTTGGAGGAAGATACAATAGAATGAAGCTTTATAACATCAGATTAATTATAATTTATTTATAAATATTATTTTAATTTATTAATATTTTATTTTAATTTATATTATTAATTATATTATATTTAATTAAGTATTGTATTGGACAACTGGTAATTAAAGAATTAGTTATATATGTTAGTTTAAAATATAATTCTTCTGAAGGATTATTAGTATTTAAGTGACATAAAATAAAATTTAATAAAAAAGTAGGCAAAATAGAAAGAAGATACAAATAATTTTATTTAAAAAAATATTTCTTTTTTTATATGTAGAGAGTAAATGAAAAGTAAACTAGATTAATAAGTGATAAAAAAAAAAAAACTAACATAACAATTAAAAAACTGTATAATAAATAATAAATATTCAACACGTGGTAATTACCTAATATATAAGTAGGTACACAACTAATAACGAGCTTATAAGAGTTTCAGTATAGATAAAAATGCCGAAATTCAGAAATCATAATGTTAAAATATTAACATCGCTAATTAATATTACTATTCTTAGATGAGTAACAGACCAAATATTTATAATATAATTATTTTTACGAAGAGATGACAAAAATGTTATATATGATGAATAAACAAAGTGTAGAATTTGTGAGCCAAAAAAAAAAAAAATAATGATATCACAATAGAACGGAAGAAGAAATATAATGTGTAGAACAACTTGTATCTAACATTCAGTATATAAATAATAAAATAGAAGAAGGAGATGAATACACGCGTGAAAATAGTAACATTTACAGATCCAGAATACTAGCGACAAGGTCGAAACATGTGTGTACTGACTTATATGATTAATACGTGAAAGAAACATGAAGTGTGTCTTTCCTGTAAAGACAATACCAGAAAAGAATTCAGACTGACGTTAGTGATATACGATATTGATCTCAGTGTGTCCACTCAATTAGATGTTGTCGTGTGAAAGGGAACGAACTCTCTCAACTTGCATGAGCAGAGAACGAGCTATGAAAACGGCCAAATTGGTCTAACTGGTCATCGCATAAGTGACTTGATATATATATTACTAATTTGACTATGTGCATGGAATCCATGGGGCAGTTGTTATATAATCGACCTGTACTCTAGAGGCTAGGGTAGAAATGAAAGGGTGTGAGGTGATATAGATTAAATATATATAAGTATATTATATAATTATATTTATATGAATTAATAATATATATATAAGAATATATATATGTAATGATATATATATATTATAATAATTAAATAATATAGAATAGGGAGAAAGATTAAGATAAGAAGATATATATATTAATTATAGTTAGTAGTGTGTGTGTAGATGGAGTATTGAGTTGATTATGTAGGTAGTTATAATATGGTAATAGGTGTGTGTACTTTACGTCGATTATGCGTAGTGTTATTATTTTATAGTATTATGATCGGATTGTAAATGTAAAGTGAGAACTGGATCTAATTATCCTTTATAATTCATTAAAATTAAAAAATATTTTCTTGAAAACGAAAATAAGATAGATAAATAATAGATAAATGAAAAAATTAGAAAGAAATAATATGAATAAAATAAAATATATGTAAATATATATATAAATTAAATAATAATAATAATAAGAATAATAAAAGCATAATAAAAAATTATTAATAATGAAAATAATGATAATGATAATGATATGAATAATGATAATAATATAAAATAAATAATAAATAGAAATAGAAATGATAATAATATATAATGAAATAATAATAATAATATTAAATATAATAAGTAGTATATGTTAAATAAATAATCATAGATATTAATGAATATATGAATTAAATAATAATAATTAAAATAATTAAGATAATATAATTAATAATATAATTAAAGAATAAATTGTAATAGTTAAGAAAATAAGATTATATTAATTATAATATTATTAATATATATCTATAAAAAAATTTTGTACTAATAACCATTCGTTATTATAAGAGAAAGTATCTTGATAAAATTTCAGCAACAGAGATAATGAGACGAATAAAAAATTAAAATTTAAGAAAAATATCCAAATATCCAACAGATGACTGACACTAACGAATATTTGGCCTTAACTTAATTACAATGAAAGAATATTCAAAATACAATAATAATAATGCTAGCGTTAAATACAAAAATATATATATATATATAATATATTAATATAATTAATAATATAGAAGAACTAAGTATTGATCCACAAGATAATCTGAACTAAAAGAATCTAATGCTATAATCATCCTTAGATAGAGTAAATTCAATGCCCCACTGTATTCATCAACTATTTAATAATAATTACAACTCGTACGAATTTTGGTATTCAAAACGAAAATTCAATCCGGTTTTGTAGAGTTAGGATATTACCATTTTTGTCGCATCTTAGAATTTGAGTATCTGAATCATAAAATAAATTAAAATTAATTATATAATTAAATAATTAATAATAAATATAATAATATTATTAAATAATAATATATAATTATTAAATAAATTAAATTAAATCACATAATAAATAATAAAATAATATATAATAATATAATATAAATATTAATAATATAAATTAATAAATATAATATAAAAATAAATTATAAATAATATAAATTATAATATATTTAATATAATAATAATAATAAATATAATTTTCTGCAATATATGAAAATTATTTTATATAGAAATTTTTAAATTAATATATAACCTTATCTAAATAAATTAATATTATTAAAATACTAATTGTATTTAACTAAGCCTGGTAATAGAAATGAGTTATTAATATAAAATAAAACATCAATCATTCATATAATTAGTGAGGAAAGCACTTAGGGAAAATTAATATAGTTCTTCCTTGATAAATTCTCCAAAAAATAATTCGACTATATTATTGTTGAATAGACTCATAAATAAATATATATATATATTATAATAGTATTTCAGATTTTCTTATTTTATTGATATCTTTCCCTTATAATATTAAATATATATTATATTATATAGTATACTTAGTATAATATTGCATTATAAATACGTGAGTATTTAGACCTTAAACTAGACTAGTATTTTTTAAAATAATGCCCATATAATCCTTACAGATCCGAGTTTTTTGCCAAGGTAAATAATTTAATCATATAAAGATTTCGACCCTTAATTAATGAATGTTTTCACATAAATTATAAGTTATGTTAGTATAAAGTAGTACCAATACCATATTGGACGAAAATTTCAAGACAAAATGTAAATGAATCATTGTATGGTCCAAATCCGCCAGTGTACCCGAGTAACACCTTAAACGTGAAAGAGATTTCACGCTGCCAGGCTGGTCAGCCCTAGAACTCGTATATTAAGTTCCGTGAACCACAAAAGAGAACCTAATTTATTACCACAAATCCAGACATCTCTGTCACACGGTATAGATCACACGTGAATACTTTAAATTGATATTTACTACCAAAATTCATGAAAATACTTTTTACTATGAAGCCCACATGGATAGAATGCAAAATGTTAATAAATACATATCTGAGATTTATCTCTAGAAATCCTTTTTTAGCATAAATCTCTCTAATTATTATAATAATAATAATATAAAATAATGAAAATAAAATAAAGTTACTGAATAACTCCATAGCAATAAAAAATCACAATAATTCTTTACGTAACTTCAACCATATCATAAATTATAAAATAAAGTAAATATAATATAATAATATTAATAAAAATAATAATAATAAAAGAATAAAAATAAGAATAAAATAATTATAATTTAAATTAAATTAAAGTATAAATAATAATAATTAAGTAATAAGAAGAATTAAGAAAAATAATAAATTAATAAGTATAAATAATGTTTTATATAATGAAAGATAGTAGAGAGAAAGAAATCAAATAAAATGAATATAAGTAAGTATAAGTATGATGAATGATGAGAATAGAAAGTTAAAATATACCGGAAATATTTTATTTACAGAAGAATAATTTAAAACCAAAACTTTGGAAAGCTGGAATGTTGGACAAGAAACCATTTTTAAATTTGACAGGTATAAATTAAGAATGTAATAAAATAGATAAAAAAAAAAAAGTATATAAAGTATCTAAAATATTAAGAATTAAGATATTAATAAGTAAGAAGATCGATTATATATATATTTAATAATAAATTGATACGTAAGATAAAGAATTAATATAGAAAATAATAAGAAGAATGATGTATAATAAATTAAATAGAAAAGAAAAGAATTATATAAAGGAATAAAAATTAGCTTGTCAATATGAACTAAAGGAAAGGATATAAAGTAGTAATTAATTGCCCAGACATATGGGTTCAGTCAATAATAAGAAGTGAAGTTCAAAGGGATACTGCATAATTCAACAACAGGAAAGAATTACACAATAAGAAGAAGGGGAAAGGAGTGAAGTGGGTAGAATTAGGAGTAAGAAAGCGCACAGCACACGAGGAAGGAAATACGTATGCCTCATATATATTATATATATATATATATATATATAATATATATATATATATATATTATATATAAATATATATATATAGGACCTATATACATATATAATTAATATATATCCTAAAACAAATTGATCAATAATGTATAATAATACGTGAGGATCATAAGTTTGGATCA